>SDVV010028072.1:0-12012 GCA_016164225.1 Gammarus roeselii | reverse complement strand
TAGGGGATAATGCAGCTAGGGGATAAAGCAGCTAGGGGATAATGCAGCTAGGGGATAATGCAGCTAGGGGATAATGCAGCTAGGGAATAATGCAGCTAAGGAATAATGCAGCTAGGGGACAAAACAGCTAAGGGATAATGCAGCTAGGGGATAAAACAGCTAGGGGATAATGCAGCTAGGGGATAAAGCAGCTAGGGGATAAAGCAGCTGGGGATACTGCAGCTAGGGAATAATGCAGCTAGGGGACAAAACAGCTAAGGGATAATGCAGCTCTGGGATAAAGCAGCTAGGGGATAAAGCAGCTAGGGGATAATGCAGCTAGGGGATAAAGCAGCTAGGGGATAATGCAGCTAGGGGATAATGCAGCTAGGGGATAAAGCATGTTGGGGATAATGCAGCTAGGGGATAATGCAGCTAGAGGATAATGCAGCTAAGGGATAATGCAGCTAGGGGATAATGCAGCTAGGGGATAATGCAGCTAGGGGATAAAGCAGGTAGGGGATGATGCAGCTAGGGGATAATACAGCTAGGGGATAAAGCAGGTAGGGGATAATGCAGCTAGGGGATAATACAGCTAGGGGATAAAGCAGGTAGGGGATAATGCAGCTAGGGGATAATACAGCTAGGGATGCTTGTACAGGCGCATTTCAAACAATCGATGTGTTTGACGTTGGCAAAGCAGCGGCGTCCAGCGTTGCGAAGATCAGTGCTTGTTCAGGCAGGCTGAGCTTCACGAGAACGACCCTTGCACACTTTGTAACAGATGTCGTTGTAGCCGAGATAGTCTGGAACGAGTGGCCTCACCGAGAAATTTTTTGAAATTGCGCACCTTGTAGTGTAGTTGAACTTTCGTAAAGCCATTGCAAGTTCATATTGAAGTCAGGCTAGTCATGTTGAAAAACACGATCTTATAATCTACGGATTTTGCTACCAGTGTTGCGAATTGCCAGTGATTGTGCAATCATGTGTAATCATGGCAGCAAAAAAAATGGAGTCCGTGCTAAGCAACAATATTTGCTGAGGAGCAGAATATTTTATAGCAGGCAGGAGCAACGGTCATCACTCCAGGGAATAATTTTTGCGGAGAGCAAGTCAGGTCAAGACGTGTGGTCTTAGGAAGACTCAATCAATATGTTTAGTGGGTGGGAGACACACATGCAGAGAGAGAGAGACGCACACACTGTGCACGGTGAAGAAACGCGCGCAGACCACGACACATATTCTACCTAGTGCAGGCACTAACGTGGACCCACGGTGCAAGGTTCTGGTCCAGGCCTGGACACACCATGTGAGGTACACGACACATGTATCGATCTTTTCAGCAGGCACGGCCTCCTTATAGGGCCTGGAGGAACCTAAATTGCAGAGGCATGCTCCAGGCCTTTGATCCTTTACACCCTTTGATAGACCAGTATAATTATTTGCCTCATGACGTATGATGCTTCAGACTTGTATCCGTGTACAGACTACAGCCTGATGACTTTGGCAGGCGTCTCATACAACTTTGTTGATGGTGCATCTATGGCAATTGTAGCTGTGCGAGTAAATAATTAGATGCACCAGTGTTGATGGCATCTTCTTGGAGGTTGGGAACTTGGTGAGGACTGCCACCACTCATGCAAGGACTTGGAAATTTGCCATAGGATCTTTCCTCTTCTGGTTGATTGAAGTGATCGTAGATTTCTCCTCTGTTCAAATAGGGTACTACTGACAGTCATGACGGTGGTAGAGGAAACTCTAGCGGGTTGTCCCGGGAAATGGAAAGCATGCCGGTTAAATGGATTTCAGAAAAACTGCGCTACGAAATTGCACTTAAAAAATATCTCAAACGCAGAGCAAAACGAAGCATCACTTGATTAGAATTATTTCGAATTTAAAATAGAAGAGTCTAACGAGACGTCAGGAGGGCAAAAATCAAATACCATCATGAGGAACTAGAACAGTGCAAAAAAAAAAAACGAGAAATATACTGAAAAGAATTATTCCCTACAAAAAAATATCACCTCGCCTACTTATCCGAATACTCAAGCAGCTTCAGAGAAGTTTAACAACTACTTCGCTGGAGTTGGGAAACAGGTTTTTGAAGAGGTAACCCAGGAAGCTTATCACGGATTACAGAGCGACGCAACAGATACATGGAGTCCAAAAGCTTTCGATGGAGGCAGCGACCAAGAAGCAAACGGAAGATGGAATCCAACCAAAGCAAGTATCGCAACACGAAGTAAAGGGAGCTGTATTTGACTTGATGAACACAAATTCTACAAGAATAGATGGTTTAGCAATACAATATCTGAGAGACAGCTTTATAGTTACCTTGCCTTACATCAGCACAGTTATTAACTAACACCTCCATAGCAAGTGAAACTTTTCCCGAGATTTGGAAGCATGTAATATTATAAGCAATTCATAAATCTGTGACAAGAATAAGCCATCCAACTTCAGACCAATCAGTCTTCTGCCTATCCTATCCAAGATTCTAGAGAAGGTAATATCGATCCAATTGATTAATTACCTCGAATCAAACAAGCTGTTCAATGACTGCCAGTATGCTTATCGGCAAAAATTGTCAAAAGAATCCGCACTTATGAGCCTCACGGAAGATCTGTACAAAAACTTTGATGAGGGGCAGTTATCTCTGCTGGTATTGCTAGACTTATCGAAAGCATTCGACAGTGTTAGCCATACAATTCTTTTTATCAAGCTCCGCAACATCGGAATAGTTCCTTCTTGGTTCGAAAGTTATCTGATGAATCGGCAACAATCAGTTAAACTCGATAACGCAACTATGTCAAATTCAGCCACAATTGCTTCTGGGGTCCCTCAAGGTTCGATACTTGGCCCTTTGTTGTTCCTGGTTTTTGTAAATGACATCGACTGCAAATTACCAAAAAATCAAGCAAAAATGGTAATGTACGCCGATTATGTTCAAATGTTGCTTTCCCGAAAAACCGTCAGATCTGAATGCGCTGAAAGACGACGCTGAGACAGACGTAACTAATCCGAAATCATGGTATGATAAAAATGAACTCTAGCTTAACTCTGAAAAAACATATCCTGAAGACCATCAATATTTCTGGTCAATCTTCTCTGAATAGATTCAAGCAGCCTGCGGTCCCCACAATATTCGGTGTTGTAAACGCAGGATGCATACTCAATGATTGGACGAATATGTGCAACATATAGGGGCGGCATAAACTCCAGGGAACTGCAGACAGTTGATCTCAATAAACAGTTTGCCAATCCACCTGCCTTTGCAGCCACCACACGAATATGATGGTGGAATCTGAGGCTTGTATCCACACTGACACCTAAGTCTCTATGTGCACTGACAAATTCTAATGCTCTACCTTGCAGGAAGTACTGGTTAACGTGAACCAAGGCATCAAAATCAATGCGAGCTCTCTAGAAGCGCAGCTCAACACACTTATCTGGATTCAATCCAAGACTCCAGGACCTCGTAACAGAGTCGACTGAATCCAACCCACTTTGGAGTGACTGGACACCCTGAACAGCATGATCAGTGTTCTTCCGTGAGTATCCCAGGTACAACTTGTGATCATCTGCAAATGCCTTGAATGCAAGACCATTAGGACAGAGCCTTGAGGAACACCACTAGTCACATCAACTGGTCTGCTCAATCTGCCACTCACACAAACGCTCATTACTCTGCCAGAAAGAAATGCAGAAATCCAGGCCAGCAACGAACCACTAACACCCAAAGACTTCAGCTTAGACAAAAGCACACCATGACTCACCACATCAAATGCTTCTGAAAAGTCAAGCATTATGACATCTACAATATATCCGTCATCAAAACACCTCCTAACATCATCATAGGTCAACAGCAACTGGTCCTCAGTGCTGCAATTACTCCGAAAGCCTTACTGATGAGACGATAGAATATTGTTGCTTTCAAGATACTCAGTCAAGTGAGATACACTCATTCTCTCCATTGATTTGCAGCAAGCCGACGTCAAGCTTACAGGCCTGTAATTCAGGGGATCAGTGTGGGACTTAGCCTTGAATATTGGCACAACTATCGATTTACTCCTCACCTCAGGGACTGTTCCCGTCCTCATTGATTTCTGAAGTATTAAACATAAAGGTAAAGAGAGCTCATCAGCACAGCTCCCCAGCAGATGTGGGTGAAGGTCATCTGGTCCCATACTGGAACTGGGAACTAGAGCCAAGAGGATACGCTTGACCCCCTCCCTAGAGAAATCAACATCTGACAAACTTCCTGCAAATAGCTGGAAAGGAGCTGGGTGAGATGGAGCTGCACTGACAAAAACTCCCGAAAAAGAGTCAGCAACGACTTCACACATACCGCCAGGATCCTGCACTATCTCACCACCCGGCAGGCGGAGAGGACAAACAGCTGGACGACCAATTTTTTTTCCTGATATAAGCATGGATCAACTTCCGGTTATCAGGTCTGTTTATTAAATTTGATTCGTATTTCTTTTGGGAATCAGCGGAAAAATTTCTGTAACTCCTATTCAGCCTTCTGAATGTGTATAACTTCTCAAGAGCAATAGCTGAGTTGCGGCCCTCCGCCCTCCTAATCTGCTTGTATTCATGCTATTTTTTGGACCGTTTTCGGACAAGAGCAGGGGGCTCCTCGACAGCCCATAGCGGACCAGAACGGACAGGCAAGAGGGGTATAAAGGTTCGGCAGGGTACCGATGTGGAGGGTGTTACGTTTGTATAGAGTGGGCGAAAATTTATTAGGAGCGATCCAGAGTTTATATGTTTGCAGCAGAGCGAGTTTTCGAGTAGGGCGCTAGATGAGTGCTGGGTTCCAAGGGAAAATGAGATTTTGAAACGGTTACATTGTCTCCTTGGCTGTTCACTCTTCCCATGGATGTAATATACAGGAAGGATAACACAAGTGTATAGGGTGAAAATTTTAGATTTTTAACAGCAAATGGCTGAAGCTAGTAGTCGAGTCAGTTGCTGTATGTGGTTGAAACGGCACTGGTGGCAAATTCGGAGGAGAGGATGTTAGGCAAGTTTCCGAGTTTGGTGCAGCATGAGAGAGGAGGAATCGGAAAGCTAATGTAGGTATAAGTAAAGTAATGAGACGATCGATGAATGACATTGTGGTCAAAATCAGTGTCCTTGCTCAAGAAGAGAGATCTGCGGCCGTTTTCTTGTGGGCGCTTGCTCAATTGTGGTACACTATGACCACATAAAATTTGATTTATTACGATTAATAAACCGGATTAAGTACCGATTTATAAATTTCTCTCCCTTGATCAATTAAAAATGGTACTCCAATCGATGGAAAAACGATTTAAACAATACCCTTATAGTGTCGTGAGCTGCATAAAATTGGACAGAGAAGCAAAGAGAGTAATGTATAAGGTAGTTATTCCAATAACTGTGCTCTTCAGGGCTGAGATGTGGAGGGCGAGAGCCAAAATGAGTCAATGTTTTGAGATGAAATGTTTGAGAGGCACATCCGAAGTGACGTTGATGGATAGGTCCAACAATGACACTGTTCTAATTAGAACATGGATGGTGAGGAGATCGAGGACAGAGCAGATTCACATATTCTGAGCTTTTTCGGACACATGATGATAGATGATGGAAGATTGATGAAGAGAGGGACGAAAGCTGAGGTGAGAAGGCGTAGGCCTAGGGGAAGACCAACGTTTGGGTGGATAAATGGCGTAAAGCAGCTATTAGGGAAGAGTGACATCAGTCTGGTAGTCTAGAGGTAGCGAGCGAGCCACGAGCGAGTTTTCATTGGATAGGCGTGAGTGGAGAACGATTGTGAATGGACGTGTTTTGATGCGGCCCTGATGAGCGGGAGAGACTGGCAATTATGGTGTCGGACCCTGTTGCTGACCCTGATCTCAGACCTCACTCCTGACCCACAAAGTGTGTCAGGGGGTCCTCGACGGGCCCGTTCGCTGTAAAGAGATAGGTTTAGGTCTGTGTGCGAGCACATGGGAGGAGTGTGAATGACGTCATGCCGTTGGCCACCTACATTCGGCCTTGTGTCTGGATCAATTGCTGTATCGCCGATTTAATCTATTGACATATATGTTTGTTGACAAATAGTCACAATATTTTATGGCTACTGGAAGGCGCTAGAACTCGCTTTCATAGTATACTAAAATGTTTTTTACAGTTAATTATTACTTCTATTAAATAGAAAAGAATGAAACGCTTGCGTCACGACTCTTCAAATAAGTTATAATGTAACAGTCTCTTCAGATGGTTTGACTGTCGGTTCATAACAATTGGCTATTCCGTCGGACGTCGTGGAAGAAATGTACCTTGAAAGTGAAGACCTTTAAAACAAGAAGAAATGTGACCGTTGCTTCAAGTGTAGCAATTAAAGTAATAGAAAATTGTAGCAGTAAAGAGGACCACCAGTAATTGCATTTCCTAGTTTTCATTAATCGTGACGATATCGAGTCTCGACTGCCTGTTATAAGCTATAATAGCAGCCATGCTACTAGAACTGGCTGCTGCGATAGGAATATTGGCCGCCTTCCCAGCGCCTGCCCTCGCATGCCTCCATTAATCAGACACGCTAATATTGCAACAGGAAGGGTAAAAGTGAAGACCACAAAAAGTGGCGTTTCAGGACAGAGCAATTCCCTGTTATACTCATCACACAAAAAGAAGGAGCGGTTGGAGAACAGTCTAAAGACAACCAGGACAAAAAAAGGGAACGTTGAATTGAAGTGAACGAAAACGAGGACAGAAGGAAGACGCGGGAGAAGATAGAAGAAACAAAAACCGTGGCGTTTATCCACATCAACTTAACAGATGTTACTCGTTGACGGACGGCATCAACTTGTCGTGAACACATTAATCATGAGAGGAGGTGGGCAGGAAGAGAGGAGAACTAAGTCTGGTTTAATAGGCAATATCTGACGGATACAAGTTCCCTAACGTATTCATGCACATGTGATGAGCTGTTGGTGACAAGCCGACAACACAGATACAAATTGATTAGAAGTACAATTTTTCCATATCCTTATTGGAATAAATGCGTCTTAGTTCTTTTGCGATTGCTCATCATCGAAGTCCAGCGGTAGATGTTTCTGGAAAGGACATTCAAGTAATTTAAAATAACGGGTACACGCACTACACACACTACACTACACCTAATACTCTATTCTATTGATTGAGTACACACTATACTACACTTCAGATCGAGTACACACACCCACCTCACTATTCTGTAAATTTGTTATTTGAAGGTCCGCGACTCCAACACAGCAACATTTATTTTGCAAGAAAAAATGACATAATTTGAAGGGTTTGGTCAACGCTATTTCCAAGTGTTATTTATATTGATAATATTAACAATAACTACATATAAAGCTATGGAGGGTATAGAAGAACATTTGATATAGTTACCTTATTATAACAGGAGATTTTAGTAATTTATCAGTGTAAGGCAGACTAGTCATATTGAAAATTACCAAAAAACTAACAATTTTATACGTATAGAACTCACATATCATTTTCCTTCATGAGTGTCCAGTATTTCTTCACAACGTCCTAACAGTGACGACTAGCCAGTGCATCGCTCGTGCTGATTACAATGACGATGCTATCATTAGAATACATTACTATTGGCAATGAGTCAGTGTGGCGCTTCACGAAAAGTACTTTAATATGATCCCATGCTTTCTCTGCAAATACCCTGCTCGCAGACGTCGAGCACGGAACCTGCCTCGGTCGACGAACGGTGCCGCATTAGATCACTGACGGCTTTCCGTGTAATATTGCATAAATCCCTGAACAGTGCATTGCAGTACATTGGGTAATAATACCCTTGAACAAATTGTATGATTGTTTTTTTGACCCAAACTGGAACTTCCGTAGTAGCCTCTTACCAATGGCATTTTCTCGTCTGGTCTGCTTCGCATGTGTAATTGTGTTGTTGTGGTGTTTTAAATTAATTCAATTATTGCTCCCAAAAATGTATTCAAACAATTTTTAAACGTTTACGACAGCTTTTTGAAAACTTAGTGCGGTGGAAACAGTTCGAGACAATTCTTATTTTGTACAGTGTGCAATTGATGGTCCATATTTGAACCAGGTTCACCGCGGTGTCTCGTCATGTTCGAAGTGACCCTACTGATGTAAATATTTGTCAGAAATAATGAATTTTAGAAACTCCCCATTTTGAGGATCCGTCTGTCAGATAACAGAACATTTCGTATGGATGATATCATTTTTATATGATACGTAAGCAAATTGAGTTTCTGGTTTTCGTGCAAATTTGACCCGGTCAAAAATTGATTTCACTGTCGCACGTTTGTAATTGAAATCTGGGCTATTACTGGCCACTAACAAGTGAGTCAGTAATTGTTGCCAAGTTGAGTTCTAAACTTGGCATTTAATATCATTTAAAGAAAAACGTGCTCAAAATGATATATTTTTTGTAGCAGTTCCTGCAAAGAACTCTTTTCTGATGAACAATTCAAAATTATTTAAACTTTTTCCTCAACAGAACACAATGTTTTCTATGTATTTTTGTTTGATAATTACTTTCTATTCATTTTACAGTCAGTCGTGCTAATGAATTGTTCTAGATGAGTTTTTATTCAAATTAAAATCATAGGGGACCGATGTTCAAAATCGATTCTTGAGGACGACCAATTTTTCCGAGTACCAGAATGACAAGAAAACTAAATTTGATCGCCATCGAATAATCATCCGATAACCTCGTGGCACTCACAATTGTTTGAAGATTTATTTTCGGTACGTTCACCTTATCATTGTTTGGTACTTTACATGACTTAATAGTTAACCTTACCTGATAGTAGAAATTGTCAAGACCGAAAAATGATGTTAGGCTAGTGGGTGACACCACAGAGGAACTTCGGAGGCCCAGAATTCCCTCTTGCTCCTGCAAGGAGGACGTTGAAGTTTCTCTGCTTTCTGAGGCGGTTACAGTTGAGGGCGTAAAAGAGTTTCGTCTGAACCTAGCAGCAGACGAAATATACAAGAAGCTTGATGAAGTAGAACAGTTATTGGAGTTCTCACGCAGAAACCAAGGGTTGCGACGATCTCCCCAAGTCTCAGACTCCCAACAGAAGTCGTTCAGAGAACATGATTCGGAGAGAGTAACCGAGGAAGATGAACTCGGAGACCTGAGGAGATGAGTAGTGGAGGGTGAAACTAGTTTCGAATTGCAGTTTTTAGTCTTGAAATGGAATTGATAGTTGGATCCTTGCCTTGCGTTTTCTAGAGATACGTGCGGTGATCTAAGTGGTGACGTGGGAGCACTTCTTGAGTTTCTTTGATACAATGGAGGGACGAGAAAACTGTTCTCACTGACACTAGTAGGAGATGATGGGGCACTCTGGTTCACAGAAGATTCTTCGTGTGACAACTGTAATGTCTTCTTAGCACTCCCTGATTTATTGTCGGAATCTGTAACGTTTTGGGCTAATACAGCACTATTATCACAACTCGATTTTCTACTGTCGGGGTTCAGTGTCGTCACTGTCGAACACGTGGAAGGCCTCGGTGACTTGCTGGAAAACGGAACGCCATTCAAAGTCACATTGGAAAGTACAGATGGTCTTTGAGAATTGCTCCGGCTGGTGGCACCAGACGTTGACCCAATACTAGAATAGTTGTTCTTCTTGTGGCAACTTCGAACGCTTGCGGCCCTCGACCCAATGTTCAATAAACCAGACATGTTTAGCCCACAAAACCGAGCAGAATTATCATGTACGGGACTAAGAGGATCATAGGGAGTATGAAAGGTAACCACGTCATGAAAACTTCGTACGAGGTTAGGCCGCGCGTGTACTTGTCTGCCATATTCAAGCGTCGGCGTGTCACTGTTCGCTTCGGTCTGTTCGAGCAAGAGGGTGGTGGCCGCTGTGGCATTTCAGGATCAGATTCGTCGGACAGATCCGCTTCTCTATGGATTATTCGTCGCCGGCATTTCGATGGCATTTTGCCTGCACTCATTTATTAAACGCATCTGCCCCTGCTGACTGTTGCTGCAATGCCAAATGTGGCTTACACACTGGATACAAAGGCCGCATCTGCCCCTGCTGACTGTTGCCGCAATGCCAAATGTGGCTTACACACTGGATACAAAGGCCGCATCTGACCCCTGCTGACTGTTGCCGCAATGCCAAACTTGTCTTATACACTGGATATAAAGGCCGCATAGGGAGATATGCTCTCGTTTATAATTCAAACTTAGGGTTCATGTGGTTTTCTTTTGCATAGTCTTCTTTTGCTAAGTGATATAGTAATCGAACGAAGTTAAAACATACCTTCATGTATTAGGTTTTTTCAATATCTTTAAACGACTCACAAGATGTCGAACGATAAACATAGGACGAAACAATAAATTCACTGCACAGTCGATATGGAATCACGGATATCTGTTTCAGGGTATGTATACCAAGTACTAGACTAGCTTTTCCAGCTCATGTTTGTGGACCAGCTACGCTGTATTTCTATGTTAACTATGACGACAAGCCATGAATGATCTGAAATAAGAGCGTTCATAAAAGATTTTTTCATGTCAGAGAAGCAACCTTTCATTTCAGAGAATCAAACTAAAATAATTGGCATAGTCTTGGATTGACGATAATAAGACTGTTTAGACTAATCGACAGAAACACTCTGCTCACATCAAAAGATCTTATTAATCCGTTACCATCGTCCCTGTGCCGTAGCCTAATAAGTCACAAATAACTTCTTCTTGTGGAACGTAGAATGTTCTAATCATGTCTTGATGTCAACGTAATAAAACTATAAATGCATTCACGTTGTCATTTGATGCGTTCTTTGTAAGCAGAGCAATAACAATTATATTTCTGAGGTAGAGAAATATAATTGTTAATACGATCCACTGCAGCATACTAAGCCCGATGTGACACCTCATTAGCATCGGTGTTTCTTAACAACTGAGAACGATTATGCTGCGCAGTTTTCACCTTCAGGGGACCGCGGCCTACAGCTGAGGTGATTGTGGCCGACAGCTGTTTCACCCCAATATTTTATGATCGGAAAACAATAATGTGGTCACCAATTATTTGGAATAGTGTCAGAATTGTGTTCACGACAACACCAGAAAGTTGTGATAAGCACGTGGATGCGAGCAGTCAATTAATATGTGACGAAGCAGGTTCGTCGAGCAGATTGACTTCGTGTTTGCTCTGAAACACGTCACTTCGACTTGCCATTACTAGGCTGCGTCGGACACATGTAACCAACAGGCGATGCTGATTCGCTTCCTACCTTATTCAGAAGAGTAGCTGGGGGGGTGGGAGTGTGGGGTGGAAATATAAAGAAATAGATAGTTTATAGCACTCCATTCAAAAAAGAATCTGCACCTTTCTTGTAGAAGTTCTGGCTGCGCGCCAGAAGTTCTGGCTACGCGCCAGGGGGTGTTAAGAGTATTTGTTCAAGGAATGTGGACAGCATTGTCACTTTCAATAAAAGCTTCCACAGAACGTTCATAAACGGAGCTACGTATATTTTCGATCGAAGACTCCGATGCTCTTGTGATCACGGAATACTAAAGTAGGTAGCCGCAGTGGGAGGGTCAAACCCTATCTTGCTTACGTCAGAAGGTGATGTAGCAATATATATTCGAGATAGAACTCTCACTTCCTGATGTCGTAGAGACAGATGGAAGTCAAAACTATCCCCCGCAGCTACCTTTTCCCCGTTATGCCATGTTCGTGACTGCCTCATTAACCATGTGTATGCAATGGAGTTCCTCGGCGGAGAAGGAGGACTCCTGGAGTAGTGACTCTTTTCCCCCGTTATGCCATGTTTGCGACTGCCTCATTAACCATGTGTATGCCATGGAGTTCCTCGGCGGAGAAGGAGGACTCCTGGAGTAGTGACTCTTTTCCCCCGTTAAGCCATGTTTGCGACTGCCTCATTAACCATGTGTATGCAATGGAGTTCCTCGTCGGAGAAGGAGGACTCCTGGAGTAGTGACTCTTTTCCCCCGTTATGCCATGTTTGCGACTGCCTCATTAACCATGTGTATGC
>SDVV010028071.1:0-12012 GCA_016164225.1 Gammarus roeselii | reverse complement strand
AATGGCAGGTACTTTTGGCGGACAATGAATGGCAGGTACTTTTGGCGGACAATGAATGGCAGGTACTTTTGGCGGACAATGAATGGCAGGTACTTTTGGCGGACAATGAATGGCAGGTACTTTTGGCGGACAATGAATGGCAGGTACTTCTGGCGGACAATGAATGGCAGGTACTTCTGGCGGACAATGAATGGCAGGTACTTCTGGCGGACAATGAATGGCAGGTACTTCTGGCGGACAATGAATGGCAGGTACTTCTGGCGGACAATGAACTAGACTTTGTAGAAGTTGCACTGCTGCCACATGACACGCATACTCATGTTAATCACAACGGGAAATCAGTTAAATGGTTCGGTCACTTCGGTCTTACTCAAGCAATTGCCAACAATGTCACGCGGGTTCATGTTGGAAAATATACGCCCTTATCAGACCATTTGCCGCTCCATGCAGAGCTCTCACTATGTGCGCTGCCTATAATGGCAGGAGCGGATGCAGCCACTTAATAAACTGGTAGTTCAATGACACTGTAAAACATAAATGTTTGTTCAGTTCTTATAAATAAGCTAACTGATCTGTCACCAAAGTTGATTCAAATACATGCAAATGCTGATATGGATAAATTAGATGAGCTCTATGGGTATATATGCAATGCAGTACTGGTGTCTGCGAGTGAAGCGTTTGGGATAAAAAACGCCGCGCGTAATGCATCGGATCCCAGGATGGACCAGGCATGTGGCTGTCTTCAATGAAGCAAGCGTAGCAGCCTGTGTGCAATGGCGAAATGCTGGGAAATCGCAAAATGGTCTTCTTCAGCGCCTGCAATACGCACTTTGCTTCTGTAAGAAACGTGAGGACAAATTGCGTGCAACTAGTATGTGCGAGAAAAGAATTACCGGGCGGATGATCGATTTCTGGAAAGAAACGAAAAATCTAAAACCGATAGACAGCTCTGTTTCTCAATGTGTGAATGGTATAATAGGGCAGGGAAATATTGCTGAGGTGTCGCGTGACCACTTTGATGGAATAATGAACTTTGTCAACCACAGCCGTGCATCACAGGACATTCAACGATGCTGACTCGAGTATTGATAATAAGTATTTTAACCAGGAATACAATTATAATGATGATTAAATCAATATTGCAGCGGCTTAGAGATTAAAAAATTGAAAAGCTGTTGGGAAGGATGGTTTACCAGCAGAAGTCTTTGAGTATGGTCCTATTCAAGTCCTGCATTTCATGTCTATTTTCTTCACTGGCTGTGTTAAGTCCTACTACCAACCAAACCTACTTATGGATGTAGTTGTAAAACCTATTATTAGAACAGAGACAAAATGTGCGATAGATGTAGGGAATTGCAGACCAATATCGATTGCTACTGCCGCATCGAAGCTACTAGAAATTGTGATTCAGAACAGACTTGGCTGATGTCTTCAAACAACATCAAACCAATTTGGCTTCGAGCATCAACATGGAACGGAAATAGCGATTTTTACCTTAAAACAATTTATCAATTTATTTGTCAGTAGAGGCTCGCCAATGTACCTGAGTTTTCTATATGCCCCAAAAAGCCTTTGACCGCGTTAATCACTGGACACTGTTGCAAAAACTAATTGAAAGGGGGGCGTCTTTGCACCTCGTTAAACTACTAAAATACTGGTACGAACAACAACAATGTGCAGTACGGTGGGGAAGCTCAACATCAAATCCATTCCGAACAACCAACGGAATAAGGCAGGAAGGACTTCTTTCGCCCCTCCTGTTCAATGTGTATGTAGACAGCCTACACGAGCGTCTCGCTCTTTGCCGTGCTGGGTGTCATATTGGCGACTGCTGTATTAACGCAATTAGCTATGCCGACGATATGGTCCTACTGGCCCCTCATGTGGATGCCCTTCAAATTCTGCTAAATATATGCGAGGCGGAGGCCGCAACGCTAGATATTGAGTAAAATATACTGGCAGATCTGTTTGTGGTCTAGTAAAACCGCGCACTAAGCAAAGGTTACCGTTTCGAATGAATAATGGGTCAAATGGAGCTCAGTTGGATTATGTGGACAGTTTCCTCTACATAGGTCACTCAATAACACACGACAGGTGTAACAATGAATTGGATTTGATGAACGCGTTCAATTGTATCCGGCGCGATGTCTTCTTGCAAGCTGCTCGTGAGCGCACTCCCAGTATGTTCTGACTTCTTTGGCAAGCATATTCGGAGCGCTCTTTGTTGTTTTTTGGCGATGAAACAATCCACTCTGCAACTGGTATCCAACAGAGAGACCCCATGAGGCCCGCTCTCTTTTCCCTCCGTGTCGACCAAATCGCGCGAAGTGCAGTTTCAGAATTGAATATTTGGTACTTGGATTACGCCACGCTCGAAGGGGGGAAGCCGGATATCATTTTAACGGACTTCCGTGACTTGCGAGTAAAGTTAAACCAAATCGGCTTGGATTTTAACGGGCAAAAATGCGAGTTGATCCACGTTAACAGTTCGGACATGGCGTCCAGGGAGGTCACAGAGACTTTTTTTCCGCGAGGTCATCCCTGACATCAAAATTGCGTCTGCTGAACGTAGCACTGTTCTCAGCGCACCCATCTCTGTCCAAGCTATCCCAGAAGCGCTTGCAGGCAAAATTGACGACCTTAAATTGATGACCTCTCGACTGAGCGTAATTGAGCAACACCAAGCTCTCACCCAAACTCCAATATCTATTGCGCGTTGCTTTCACATACCTGTACGCTAATTACCTTGCTAGTTTCGACGAATCCGTCCGAGAAGCTTTCTCAACAATTACTAACATTACTTTTTCAGATTTTTCGTGGAAGCAAGCAACTCTCCCAGTCAGTTCTGGTGGCTCAGGCATTTGCAAAGCGCAGGATATTGCCCTGCCCAGCTTCATCTCATCTCTGCACTCTGATGGTCCCTTAGTCGAAGCCCTTCTGTCAAACGTTAACGATTTGGCGCAGACTAACGAACTTCCGGAAGCAGTGCTGGCTTGGAAAGCTGGGCATGGTGATGAAGCGATCGCACCAGAGGGGGACTGCTGCACTATCCAGAAGTCATGGGACAGGGGAGTAAGGGTCTCTTTGAACGGTCTATTACATGAGGCACAAGATCCCTAAACTAAGTCTCGTCTCCTGGCTGCTTCTTGTCACGATAGCGGTTCTTGCCTAGAAGTAATTCCTGCCGCCCCTCTGGGTCCTCTGGGTACTTTATTAGACCCTGACTCGCTTCGAATTGCTCTTGCGCTTAGAGTGGGTGCGCCGGTGTGTTATCCGCAGCTCTGCCGCTGCGGTCAGCGTACGGATGAGTCCGGCACTCACGCGCTCTCGTGCCTCGTACACATTCTAGACATTTGGCTCTGAATGACATCATTTATCGAGCGCTACGCAAAGTCGGCCTTGGTACGATCCGCGAGCCAGGCATCGATCGCGGCGATGGTAAGCGACCTGACGGCCTTACAGTCTTCCCCTTCTTTAGAGGGAAAAACCTTTGCTGGGATTGCACCTGCGTAGGTCACCTTCGCGACGAGTCACTTGCCTGGCACTTCTTTAGAGGCTGGCAGGGCTGCCAACGCGGCAGAGAACAAAAAAATAGATATGTATCAATATCTTTGTGACCGCTACCTTTTCGAGCCCTTGGCTATCGAGACGACCAGCCTTATCGGCAAAACCAGCAGCCTCCTGATCCATGACATCGGCCGACGGTTATCTGCCGACTCTGGGGACCCTCGCAAAACGTTACTCTAGCAGGGATGGAGGCGGTAGTAGTATGGTTGGATGCCACAACTTCTGGCGAGTGTCGGGGCCAGGGGTCTCCCTACTCTTTGGGGGCCTTAGGAAATAAATGGTGGAGGCATCTTCCCGGGGCCTTCAGACCCCATAAAAATAATGATGTTATCTCCTAGCAACTTCGTAAATTAAACGCGGTTGACAATCAGCTTATGAGGAAATTCAACTCCTGCACGACAGATGTTAAAATACAGCTCTTTTAAACCTACTGCTACCCTATCTACAGTAACTCACTGTTTAGTAAATTTACGCGAGTCACTATCGGTAAACTGAGGGAAGAATATATTAATATTTTCAGGAGGTTGGTTGGTGTACCTAGAAGAACGAGTGCTAGCTTTGTATTCGCAGCATATGATGTTGACTGTCTTAAGGTATGAGCTAGAAAAAGTGCCTATATCCTCCAGGCGCGTATTTTAAAATCTATTAATCCCCTTCCTGGAGGCTTTATGTAATACTGAGGTGCAGGAATATCCCGATAGGAATAGAAATAATGTTTGACATTATTTCTATTTATATCGTGTATGTATGTGGATGTTAGCCTGGGAGACGTCCCTGATAGGCTAGCTGACAGATGGTTATGTGCTTTAGCTCTCTAACATTGAACTTTGCTCTATACATGTCCATGTTGGAAAGGGACATAAAATGTATCCAGGCGCATAAAATGTATTCAGTCACTAACTCAACTTATGAATTTATGTAGCGGATTTCCTTCCTACCCTGTCTTGTCTCCATGTATGTTCCTTTGGTTCGTAATTTGAATGTATTGGTAGGAATGCTCTGTCAAACTTGTTTATCTGTAATCATTATTGTACCATCGAGTGCTTCAATAAAGACTACTATTATTAGTAGTAGTATTATTTCCTCTCGAATGGTAAACATGATCAGTACTAAGGTTACTCTACCGTTGATTGATAGTTCACTTCAGCAATTTTTTCATTTATTTTACATTTAAAAATCAAGAACAGCATATTAATGTACACGGTATGCACAGCATGTTATACAGCATGTACACAGCATGTTATTGTACACTGTATCCATTTTGTTTGAGTCCTGACGTAAATGACCTCGTACACAGAGAGCGCAGTCCGGTCATACTAGGTAGAGTGATGACCTCGTACACAGAGAGCGCAGTCCGGTCATACTAGGTAGAGTAATGACCTCGTACACAGAGAGCGCAGTCCGGTCATACTAGGTAGAGTGATGACCTCGTACACAGAGAGCGCAGTCCGGTCATACTAGGTAGAGTAATGACCTCGTACATAGAGAGCGCAGTCCGGTCATACTAGGTAGAGTGATGACCTCGTACACAGAAAGCGCAGTCCGGTCATACTAGGTCGAGTGATGACCTCGTACACAGAGAGCGCAGTCCGATCATACTAGGTAGAGTAATGACCTCGTACATAGAGAGCGCCGTCCGATCATACTAGGTAGTTTTCGTCATAGGCGTCTATGAAGTATGCATAGGGAGATTGGCGACGAGGGTGTTGCAGGCTGAGGCGAGTGGATGTTGGCCTAGAGGCAGACCGAAGTTTGGGTGGATGGATGGTGTGAAGCAGGCGTTAGGAAGGAGAGACTTGAGTGTGGAGGTGGCGAGAGAGCGTGCAACGAATAGGCGTGAGTGTAGAATGTTTGTGAAGGGATGATTTTGTACATGGATTAAGTAATAAGATGTGTGTTATGTAGTGCGCTATACGTGTTGAGTAAACGTCTACGTATTTAATAATCTTCGTATATTTTGTGTGAAAAAAATTCGGTGTATGAAATGCTAAACTGCGTAACGAAATGCCTTAATTCGCATGTTGGATTCATTATTAATCATTTTGTCTGTTAAACACATTAAATTGAAATGCCGTAGTGCAAGATGAAACATCTATGTCTGTTTGATTCATTAATAAGCATCGTTATCCGATGAACACATTTCAATTCCTAAGTTATCCCAATCACCGTCAGATCTGATTGTTAGAGAATATACCTCCAATCGTCCTGCCAGACGCGACTTGCTCCTCTTATCAGAGCCTCTTCTTTGAGTCATCAGCGACTTTGTTAAGCCTCGTATGATCGTAACCTATTAGGATGTAGGACAGGGCTGCATTTTCGGTCGTGATTGTCGGCGAAATATGTTCAATAGATTTAAATAGATCAAAATAGGGTATTTCAGATCCTCTGTCAATATATTTCTAAGTAAATATTAAGTATTATTACATTGTGTGCTTCCATCGTATGGTAATGCGTATAAATCCACCCACTGCTGCCTTTTGAAGTTGAAAATGGGAATTCTCAAACTGAATACATCACTAGTGTGCATCACAAGACATCTCTAGTGAGCATCACTGGTGTGCATCACATGACATCTCTAGTGAGCAACACTGGTGTGCATCACAAGACATCTCTAGTGAGCATCACTAGTGTGCATCACAAGACATCTCTAGTGAGCATCACTAGTGTGCATCACAAGACATCTCTAGTGAGCATCACTAGTGCGCATCACAAGACATCTCTAATGAGCATCACTGGTGTGCATCACAAACATCTCTAGTGAGCATCACTAGTGTGCATCGCAAGACATCTCTAGTGAGCATCACTAGTGTGCATCACAAGACATCTCTGGTGAGCATCACTAGTGTGCATCACAAGACATTTCTAATGGGCATCACTGGTGTGCATCACAAGACATCTCTAGTGAGCATCACTAGTGTACATCATAAGACATCTCGAGTGAGCATCGCTAATGAGCATCACTAGTGTGCATCACAAGACATCTCTAGCGAGCATCACTGGTGTGCATTTCATCTCTAGTCAGCATCTCTAGTGTGCATCACTAGTCATCTCTAGTGAGCATCACTAATGAACATCTCTTGTGTGCATCACAAGACATCTCTAGTGTGCATCACTAGTGTGCATCACAGGACATCTCTAGTGAGCATCACTAATGTGCATCACAAGACATCTCTAGTGAGCATCACTGGTGTGCATCACAAACATCTCTAGTGAACATCACTAGTCATCTCTATTGAGCATCAATAATGAGCATCACTAGTGTGCATCACAAGACATCTCTAGTGTGCATTCCTAGTGTTCATCACAAGACACCTCTAGTTAGCATCACTAGTGTGTATCACAAGATAATCTTTAGTGTGCATCACATGACATCTCAAATGAGCATCCCTAGTGTGCATTACTAGTGTGCATCACAAGACATCTTTAGTGTCAACCATTTCGTCGAGATGAGATTGTTAGTATGTGATACGAAACAGGTTACACATACAAGTGTAAGGTGTTATAGCGGGCATACTTGGGGTGCATTTTTCGTCCGAATGCGTCGTTCTAGCAAGCCGAACGAACGACGGTGGGCATGAAAATAATGAACGATCATTGTTTTCTTATAATGTCAGGCAACATTTAGAAAAATAGTTGCTCCTTCGGTAATTAAAATTCACTTCCACTTCATTGATGTCAATAAATTTGTCACAGCGCTACTGTTTGACACACAGCAGAAATTACAATATTGTCTGTTGGGAAGGAGTACAGTGAAAATAAAACGAGGTTGCAGTTTGTGGCTGCTCTTGATAAGTGGGTGCTAACTAGCATAAATCCAAATTCTGTTGATTTTGTAAGTGAGTGTTAGAAATTGAACAGCTTTAATGCTAGCGGCCAAACTATATTTCGTTTCATCAGTTTATTTTGTAGGTTTATTTTTATTCTGTCACAATAACTTCTGTTCCTACTGGATGATACTACAAATATATCACCAAATTGTACTCAGTGTTTTGAATCGTAATACTCTTTTATTGTTCCTTGAAAAAGAAACAGCAGACGGCCACTGGCATCTCCATGTTTTAACGGCCATCTGCATTCATGAGAAGGGAGGCCACTGAAAATCGACGAGGTCAAAGGCATAATCGCAAAGGAAAGGACACATTCATCTAAACGAATTATAACACAAGTCGAAGCTAAAGACTTGTCGCAGACGGAATTGACATGGAAAAGGTATGAAGCCATGCTAAGCAACATCAAACCTTCACACGCGAACCTCCATGTCACTGGCATCCTGCCCCATCTGAACCAAAGTAGATAGAAGTTAAACAAGATGATTTTACTTAACAATCGCCAAGCAACTTTCTGCGAAGCCCAGAAAATTTCGCTCTGATCATTGGGATACGATGATCGACCCATAGTACTATAACTTTAATAAAATGACCAACAAGGCTCGCATTAACACGTATTGACATGATACCATCGAAAACATCGATAAAAACATCGGCGCTGGTCTTATCAACAAAAATAAGTCAAAAAACGTAAACGATATCATACCAACAACGAACAACGTCCGCCAGTTTCAACACGAGATACACAACCAATACAAGTGCCCATCAAAACACAACCGCAGTTCCTGGCAAAAAAGTTCCTGTTATCAATCCAGTCCGAGTTAGGGGCAGTAGTCGCAACTCCGCTAGTACGACCCGTGTAAACGAAAACGAAAGTCTTGGTTCCGACACAAGACCTCGGAGTAGAAGCAAAATAAGTCAAGCAAATCAAGTCGATGTGACTGACGGTACTCTCAAATGTTACTACGTGAATGATAGCAGTCTCCGAGAAAAAAAAATCAAGAATTAGGTATCCTCGCTATAAATAAAAGTTTCGACATAATAGCAATCATAATATCGTGGATGAAATTGAGCACCAGGCATTATTTAGGTGAATTTACTCTTCCCGGTTACTCACTATTTCACGAAGATAGACTAGGCCGAGAGGGCAAAGGAGTGCTGTTTCTCATGAAAATACTATGCAAATATTAGAAGTCACCATTCCAAACAACAGGCACGACATCGTATCAATCCAAGTAGTCGGTAAACATATAAAATGTCAAATCACTCTCGTCTATCGACCCCCTAAAAGCACGGTTGCAGATGATATCGATCTTTGCAACGCCCTCGTCGATGTTTTCACAACACAACACAGAATTGTGCTTGGCGACTTCAACATCCCCGACATTGACCGGTAAACAGACGAATACACTGCCTTCGGTCAACGTCTGATTGATTTTGCAGACGATAAGTTCATGACCCAAATAGTGAAGACACCTACAAGAAATAGTATCAGTCTTGATCTCCCATTTAGTGCAAGCGACTATCATGTCATGAACGTCGAAGTAGGCGAACCACTCGGAACTAGTGACCACAACTGTATCCGTGTTTTTCATAGAGCTCGAGTTGAAAACGTCAACAAACTGCGAAAAAGTCTCTAACTTCAGATTAGCTAATTTTGATGGCTTAAGGGAGTCAATGGCGTCAGAAAATATAACCCTCGGACAAGATGTCAATCAATCGCTTAACAATTTTTGACTGCACTCAAAAATATTGAACATGAGCATATCCCGCGCAAAAACAGGCGAACATCAGTCTATCAGCCCAAGTACTGGAAAGGAGAATTGCATTGCCTTCAATCACGAAAGAAAGCAAAGCACTCGAGAAAACAGAGACATCCACATAACGACGTAGCAAAAAATGGTTTGAACATTGGCAGAAAAGATCTAAGAAGGGTCCTGAAACGTAAGAAGAATGATTATGAAAATGAAATTGCCGCTAATGCCAAAACTAATCCGAAACAATTTTTTAGTTATATTTTGAGCAAAAAAAAATCAAAATCTGTAATTGGTCCTCTCGAGAACAATGCTAGTGAGCTAGGAACGGACGACACCAAAATGAGTGTTCTACTTAATGAATACTCTTGTTCTGTATTTACTTTAGAGAATCAGGATATCCCTAATCCTGAGGATATCATAGCGGCAAAACGAATTGAAGCCCTCAGCACAGTGAATTTTTCCCCCGCCGATGTTATTAAATATATAGATAAATTGAAAGTCACCAAATCTCCAAGTCCAGACAAATTCATCCCAGAATTCTATAAGAGACTAGAAACGGAATCGCCCAACATTTATCAAATATGTTCACTCAATCTCTCACAAATGGCATCTGCCCCTCTAAATGAAAGGAGGCCAATATTACCCCAATTTTGAAAAAAGGGACAACAAGTGTCCCGGCAACTACCGTCCAATTAGTCTCACCTCAGTCATTGGCAAGTTGATGGAAAGTTTGATAACGGATAAAATTACAGAATTCTTAGAATCAAACAAATGGATTTAGACACAACCGTTCTTGTCTTACGAATCTGCTACTCTTTTTCAGTAATACAATTGAAATCCACGACACAAAATTTCCAGTCGATATCATTTACCTTGACTTTCAACAAGGCCTTTGAAAAAGTCCCCCAAAGCGCCTAATTAGTAAATTGCACAGCATCGGTATTCGAGGCGAGCTTAACAATTGGACAAAATGCTGGCTTACGTACAGACGGCAGCGAGTTGTACCTACCGAAGCTTCCTCCCCCTAGGGTAATGTTACAAGCGGTGTGCCTCAAGGATCCGTTTTAGGGCCACTTCTCTTTATAATTGTCATTAACGATCTCGATAGCAACGTACTCTCAAACATTAGCAAGCTCCCAGACGATTCTAAGATCGGAGGAAAAGTGCAAACTGAACTAGAGTGTCAGCAGATCCAACTGGACTTAAACAAAATTGTTGATTGGTCAGAAAAGTGGCAAATGAAATTCAATGTAGACAAATGTCAAGTTATGCACATAGGTCCTCATAACCTCAAACACGAATATTCAATGTCCGGAAAAAAACTCATTCTCGTCATCGAAGAGAGAGGTTTAGGTGTCATCATTAGTAACGACTTAAAAAGCAGCAAGCAATGTTCCGATGCTGCCAAGAAAGGCAACAAAATGTTAGGTATGATAACCCGCACTATCTCGTACAAAAACCTATACAGTATGCTCAAGTTATTTAATGCATTTGTTAGACCGCATCTCGAGTATGAAGTTCTATTCTGGTCTCCATTTTTCAGAAAAAACTTTATTAAACTAGAGAAGGCTCAACGTAGAGCTACCAAACTCATATCCTCGCTGCGGAATAAATCGTACAAAGACAGGCTTTGTGAACTCAATCTTTATTCGCTGGAGAAACGTCAAGTCAGAGGCGACATTATCGAAGTGTGGAAGATTATGAAGGGTAAAGAAAACGTCGACCGAGCGAGCCATTTCACTCTAGATACAAACGGAGTGACTTGGAACAATGGATACAAAATCGTTGGGAAACGTTTCTCACTCGACATCACGCGCAATTTCTTCACGTATAGAGTTGTCGAAGAATGGAATAAACTTTCAGCGAAGGTTGTAAATAGTAATACAATCGAAAAGTTTAAGTCGCGGCTCGATAAGTTCTACATAAATCGCCGATAAATAGCTAAACCGTTCCCTTTTCTGTTGTTATAAAAAACAGAAATGGCACACGAAGCTCTGATAGACGTACTACTTCAGAACTAATCCTCTTGCTATCAAAAGGCAACCTAGTTTGGGCCAATAGGCCTGTTGTTGTCTTCCTACACTTGTAAACACTTGTAAACTTTATGCATTAAAGAAACAGCAGACGGCCTCTTGCAGCTCCTTGTTTTAACGGTCATCTGCTTTCATGAGAAGGGAGGACACTTCGAGCATTAAAGAAACAGCAGACGGCCACTCGCAGCTCCGTGTTTTAACGGCCATCTGCATTCATGAGAAGGGAGGCCATTTCGAGCATTTTTTTATAAATTGAGCATTTTATGTAAACTTCCATCTCTATTGGATTGTTTAAAACCATCCGACCTGAAGGACGCATATTTTAAACAATTTTACTTAGCGTTTACTTCGTGATTTGATATAATGATGTCCTCACCAGTGATGTATTAACCGCACAGAGACTGCGCTGCTGTGTGGCAGTCCACACCAGTGATGTGTTAATCGCACAAAAACTGCACTGCAGCGTTGCAGTCCGCACCAGTGATGTGTTAACCTCACTGACTGCACTGCAGCGTTGCAGTCCGCACCAGTGATGAGACACAGAGACTGCACTGCAGCGTTGCAGTCCGCACCAGTGATGTGTTACCCACACAGAGACTGCTCTGCAGCGTTGCAGTCCGCACCAGTGATGTGTTAACCGCACAGAGATTGCACTGCAGCGTTGCAGTCCGCACTAGTGATGTGTTAACCAAACAGAGACTGCACTGCAGCGTTGCAGTCAGCACCAGTGATGTTAACCACGCAGAGACTGCACTGCAGCGTTGCAGTCCGCACCAGTGATGTGTTAACCACACAGAGACTGAATTGCAGCGTTGCAGTCCGCACCAG
>SDVV010028070.1:0-12012 GCA_016164225.1 Gammarus roeselii | reverse complement strand
AGCCCGATGAATCCCGGAGGGTGACCCATGTCCCCCAGGTCTTCCCGAGCTCCTCGAGTCCCCCGAGACCCCTCGCCTCAGCTCATCTCGGTTTGTCTCGAATCATTTCGGCCAGTTTCGACTCGTCGCGCACAACTCGACTTGTCTCGACATGTTTCGACTGATCTCGACCAGCCTTTACGCGGCTCTCCCCCTCTGCGCCGGTAATCCTGTTGACTGTACTAACTAATTTTTCTGCTCAAACATTTTAGGGTGGGAACGGTGTGGGGGAACAGAGGTCCTTTGGGTCGCAAAAAAGCTCGATGAACCTCCGAGGGTAATCCAAGTCCCCCACGATCCCCGGGATCCCTCGTCTCAGCTCATCTCGGCTCACCTCGAATCATTTCGACCAGTCTCGGCTCGTCGTACCCAACTCGACTTGCCTCAACATGTTTCGACTGATCTCGACCAGTAGTAGTAGTAGTAGTAGTAGTAGTAGTAGTTGTTGCTTCATTTTTCCACCGGAGTCCTAACGCGAAGTTAATGTCGACTCCCCCGCAGGGCAACTGAAGAGTGGCGAAGTAGGTGCAGCGTAGACTACGAACAGGTTCAACGCAGACTGCGAGTAGCTCCAACACAGATATAGAATAAGTCCGACACAGACACAGAGTTGATCTAACACAGACACAGAGTAGGTTTAACGCATAGTTACCGAGTAGGTTCGACGTAGGCACAGAGTAGGTGCAACGCAGATACCAAGTAGGTCTCGACGCTAACAATTTTGTTCTTTTCTTTCTTTCTTTACTCAAGTAGGGTTGCAGAGGTGTCTCGGGTCCCAAAAGAGCCCGACGAATCCCAGAAGGTCTTCCAAGTCTCTCGGGTCCCCCGAGCTCCCCGGGTCTCCTCGTCTCAGCTCATCTCGGCTCGATTGATTGATTTGGGCCTTATCTCATCTCGGCTTGTCTCGAATCACCTCGGCCAGTCTCGGCTCGTCGCACCCAACTCGACTAGCCTCAACATGCTTCGGCTGATCTCGACGCACCTCGACCTGCCTCGAAGCGACCCTCGCCCCCTGCGCCAGCAATCCGCGGACTGCAACGGTCAACCGTTCCACTCAAGCACTTCACGCACATATATTTTCCTGTCTAACACAGATACCAAGTAGGTTCAACTTGGATACAGAGTAGGTTTAACGCATAGTTACAGAGTAGGTTGAAGTGAGGTGGCAGAAGTGTCTCGGGTCCCAAAAGAGCCCGACGAATCCCGGAAGGTCGCTCAAGTCCCCCGGGTCCCCCGAGCTTCCCGGGTCCCTTGTCTCAGCTCATCTTGGCTTGTCTCGAATCACCTCGGACAGTCTCGGCTCGTCGCGTGATCAGCTCGACTCGACTCGACACATTCGATTGATTTCGACGCCTCGACCAGCCTCGACGCGGCCCTCCCCCTCTGCGTCAGCAATGCAGTGGACTGTAATAACTCATTTCTCTACTTACTCAAGTACTCCACATATGCACATTTCTCTGTGTCTGGGATTTACTGCGCGGGAAAGAGGGAGCAGAGGTCCCAGGTTGCAGAGGGGCCTCAAGAGGGTCCCAGAGGGTATCAAGGGTGTCCCAAAGGGCCCCGGTAGGGTCCAAGTGGGACCACCGAAATCTTCCCGCTCTTTCAAGTCCCATGGGTTCCCGAAACCCCGGGTCCCCCAAGTCCCGGGATTCCCACGAGTAACCTCGATACCCCGGGTCACCTAGTCTCAACCAACCTTGATAAATAATAAACAAGGCAAAATTCATCACCATGAAAAAGGGCATGGTGATAAATTTATAAAGTGTTAATGGTCTATAAAATGAATAATCATCCATCCACCCCAATTTATAGCGTGAAGAGTCGTCGAGGTTGTCCCCGGATGAGGAGGTCGAGGCACATGCCTAAATAGCGGGTTTCTTGCTTTGTCGATTCTTTCAGAGTTCGTGGATGCGAAGAGATATAGCTTTGGCATGATACTGGAGTCTCGTTCAGACGGCCGTCGATTGCACTTGATTGAGCGGTGAAATCTTTCATTTCCTGATCGGATAGACCGGGTGCTTCACCTTTAGAATTTTAAATTTTACACGACCACAATTAAGGCAGACAAACGTGCGGTTCAAGGTCCCAGCGCAAATTAGGGACCAGACTGTGCTATCTAGAGCATCCTCGGTTAATAGTTGTCACGAGAACAAATGCAATTTTCCGAACATAGTAGAGGTAGTGTTGTATTTAACGTAGAGCGGGATGTGAGTAGCACGGAGTACTAAGCTGAGTGAGGGAACTCAGACGGTCAGACGGTCAGAGCAGATGTACTTGGGGAGGCGTTCTGCATAGATAATTGCGATGGCGAATTCCAGTGCGTACAACTCTGCAAACTAACGAAACTGTAGGAAGAAATGAACTTCAGCTTCTAGTTGATACCGATCATTTCTCGGGTACCAGCAAGGAGCGTTCTCACTCGACCTACTCTGCTTCAGAGGCCCAATGGTTCGCACTCGTTTAGGTGGTGGGGGCTAATGCACCCCGGCACCTTCTGAAGTGAAGACGAGCAAGACAGGAATCGGGAATTCCATTCATGAAATCTACACTCAGTGTAGGGAATTTCAAGTAAGAGAACAGAAAGAATGGAAAAAATAAACAGTAGTAGGCAAAAAAAATGCGTGAAAAAGGGCCATTTGGCAATTACGCATCCAAAAGGAGGAAATATGTGACCAATGCGCAAGGACTATTGATAGATTTGATTTTGACCTCATTTCCGAACAGAACCTCAACGTGAGTCATAATAGGCTCCCCCGTAGGGCTCAATGAACATGGATTCCAGTAGGCTCGCACACCTCTGTGTGCAAGATGGACAACGTTGTCAAAGTTAGACTATTTGAACATTTTAGTCGTGTCAGACGCACGCTGGTGCGCACAAGAACAACGTGTAGACGAAACGGACCTCCGCTTTCAATCATTTAGAATTTCATGAGTAATATGTATGCGCGCTAGTGCGTACAGGTAGCATCGTCGAGATTGGTATACGGTTTACGGCTACACGGACAAAGTAAGCTCCGACAGCAACGCAACACCATGTGTACAGTACGCGGTCTAGTTCAGTTAATGTACATTTTATGTTCTCAGGAAAGACAAAGACTAAGGCAAAACGAATCGAATCCCCGCCTTTGACCACTTTAAAACTTCATTAGTGATATGTTCGCACGATAGTGCGGGCAGATAGTTTCGTCGAAATTGATACAAGGTCCACGGCTACACGGACTAAGTCAGCTCCGACAGCAACGCAACGCGAAGTTCACAGCTACGCGGTCCAGTTATATTACAGTAGTTTTAATTTTTCAGGTAAGATGAAGACTCAGACGAAACGAATCCCCGCCTCTAATCATTTAGTACTTCAGGAGTAATATGTAAGCGCGCTACTGCGCACAGGTAGCAACGTCGAGACCGGTACGAAGTTTACGGCCACACGGACAGAGTCTGCTCCGACAGCAACACATCACAGTACATTCTATTTATTTGAGCAAGACAGACGAAATAAAACCCCACACCTCCAATCATTTAGAACTTCAAGAGTAATATGTACGCACGCTAGTGCGTACAGGCAGCATCGTCGAGTCTGGTTCAAGGTTTACGGCTACACAGACAAAGTCAGTTCCGACAGCAGCGCAATACAATGTTTACAATTACACCTCCTAGTTCGGATACATAACAATCAACTTTTCAGGAAGGTGAAGACTCAGTCGAAACGAATACCCACCTCCACCCCCTCAGAACCTCAAAGAGTAATATGTACGCACGCCAGTGCGCACAGGTAGTATCGTCGAAATTGGGACAAGGTCCACGGCCTCACGAATCAGATCAACTCCAACCACAACGCATCACAAGGTTTATAGTTACGCGGCAAAGTTCAACCTCAGACATTACATATGGTCCGCACACGCGCGAGCAAGCGCAGACTAAAAACACAAAAAAAACGCTCATTCACAAAATCACAAACAGGACCTCTCGTAGAAGTATACTAGCAATATTTTATACGACAGAATTGTGGAACGGTAAGATGAAAGAAAGGGCAGGTTCATCATGGGCTAGAAACTGCTCAGATTTCTATCATCGCAGGGGGGGCAGAAGTTCCCCTGGGCCCCAAAAGAGCCCGATGAGCCCCGGAAGGTTACCCAAGTCCCCAGAGCTCCCCGGGTCCATCGAGTCCCCTAGTCTCAGCTCATCTTGGCTTGTCTCAAATCATTTTGGCCAGTTTCGACTCATCGCGACCAAATCGACTTGTCTCAACAGGTTTCGACTGATTTCGACGCACCTCGACCAGCTTCGGCATGGCTCTCCCCTTCTGCATCAGCAACGTTGTGGACTGCAATAACTAATTTCTCTATTCAAGCACTCTACATTTATACATTCTTCTGTATATGGGTTTTACAGCGTAGGGAGGGGGGAGCAGACGTTCCCGAGGTCACCTAGTCTCAACCCAACTTGATAAATTATAAACAAAGTAAAATTGATCATCATGAAAAAAGGCAGAAATAAATAATAGAGCCCACGAAATAAGAAAGGATAGAATTCTAAAATATTGTGTTAATGATCTATAAAATGAATAATCATTCATCCACCCCAAGCTATTGATAGAGTGGTCAAGAGAGAAGAAGTCAAGTTGACTCAAAATTGAAATAAACCTAAAATGCAAATTAAGTAAATAAAATAAATTCATAATACGAGAGAAAAGAAGGGATAGAGAACGGTGAAGGCAATAGTGAACGGGAAATAATGGGTTGTTAAACCAACGGTTGAGCAGTCACACCTTGCGACTCAACCGAGGGATGATCGAAACGGGTGTTTCCAACCTGTAAAACAGTTCGATATCCACTTGACAAGTTCATTTAATCTCTTAGATCATTTCGACACTGAATCAACATGCCTATCTTTCAAAACGTAAGCTAAACGCTCTGGAGACAAGGAGGGCAAGTTCCTTTCTCCTTTCGAGTGTGAGCCAACAACTTAAGATGGAAGCACCACTCGAAAGGAGCCGTAGCCATGAAAACGAGCGAAAGGAGACCTTAGAAAAAGCACATGTCAGACGAGAAGTTGTTGAGGTGCCAAAACAGCTATTCGCTCCGGAAAATAAAAGTCTCTGATCACCACCTGCCGAACGCCTCATCTAACCTTGGGCGGAACCGTCAAAACAAACATCTTCAACAATATTGCGAACCGTAAGAAAACTGTTCTCTTCAGTCGTGCGATGACTTTCCAAAATTGTGCAGACAAGAATTCAAACCACGCAGTGGCTAGTTCAGTTGTAGTAGTCTGATTTTGTTTTCCACCGGAATCCCAACGCAAAGTTAATGCAGACTCCCCCGTAGGGCAATTGAAGAGTGGCAGAGTAGGTGCAGCGTAGATTCAGAGTAGGTTGAACGTAGATACCAAATAGAGAGTAGTAGATACCGAATAGGTTTAACGTAGATCAGAGTAGATTTAACTCAGATTCAGAGTAGATTTAACGTAGATTCAGAGTAGATTTAACGTGGATTCAAAGTAGGTTTAACGTGAATTCATAGCAGGTTTAACGTAGATTCAGAGTAGGTTTAACATAGATTCTGAGTGGGTTTAACAGATATTCAGAGTAGGTTCAACGTAGAATCAGAGTATGTTTAACGTAGATACTGAGTAGGTTTAACGTAGATTTTGGGAGGAGGGAGCAAAGGTTCCAGGATTCAGAGGGGCATCATGTGGGTCCTACAGTTTCTCAAGAGGGTCCCGAAGGACCCAAAGGGGGTTCCAAAGGGCCCTAGAAGGGTCCAAGTGGGCCCCCCCCCCAAATCCTCCAAGTCCCTCGTGTTCCCGAAACACTGAGTCCCGCGGGCCCCACGAGTACCCCCCTTCCCTGGGTCACCTTGTCTCAACCAACCGCGATATATATAATAATAACAAATGCAAAATTTATTACTATGCAAAAAGGACAGAGAAAAATAATAGAGCCCACGAAATCAGAAATAATAAAATAAAGTGTTAATTATCTATAAAATGAATAATCATCCATCCACCCCAAGGGAGATAGTTCAATTACTGAAGATTTCCGAAAGCCAAGACGTCTTTGCATAGAGTACTCCCTCGATGAAATAGGCAATAGGTAGATTAAGGGATGTATCTCCACCGGGGCTTGGGCACGGAAATAGACGTCCAATGGTGTACAGAGGTGGGGGCGAGGGGGCTGAGGAGCATTGACGCCTCCTTATACAAGCGAATTATCCATGCATAAAATTACCATCCAATTTTACCAGAGATCAGGTATTTGCTAAGGTTGAAAAAGTAATGGGCAGTAATCCAATCAAGGGCTGGGACGAATTGAATAATTAATAAAATGCTACACCTGGGGAAAAAAAACTATTCTTTTTCATAAGTTTACTAAGGCGCTCTTCAGTGACATAGCAAAAATACATTGTATTTCAGAAATAAGGATATATAGCTATACATAACAGGGATGGGATGAACAACCATGGTAAGAATATATTATCATTAGTTAACGATAAGTAACTTATAATACATAGCGTTGACCTATACCACTGGAAGACGTAACATGATCACCAGCTTCAGTTAGTGAACTTCAAGTTGAGAGATGAAGTTTTTTTCAGAACCGAAGTATCTCAATCTAGACTAGAACTCGCGTCCCCGTACAAGAGAGGCTGGTTCAATATCAAGGCGAAACTATACATTAATTTCCTGTCGTCGGCGTCTCGATGTTCTTAGTACCTCAATCAACTTAACCGAGAGAACAAGTTAAAATCCCAAATAGCACCAGTTAAACAACACGATTATAACCAGTTCAACAACAAAGCCTTTCCAGGAAGAATTTTAATTTATTCAAAATGTCTAACAGACACCATTGTTAGTTAATATCAGTAATGAAAATTGACAGATTACGGGACTCTTCTCCACCGGAGTTCTGGCATAACTCAGGGGACTAATTTGGCACGTCAACTAAACACCAAAATAAAGAAACAGTAGACGTCTGCACCGATGCAAGGATTGAAGTCGTCACACTGTATTAGCATAGCATTCACTAGGAAGAAATCTGAACATTCTTGCTACCTATCTAACATTACGGCCACAAATGAAACAAAACAGGCAACCTGACATTAAACGCAATGTGTTCATATCCAAGATACCAGCAGGTAGCGACAACAAAAGCTAAGATCAGATTTTTACTCATTCATCAACCGTCGACTGCTCACAGAAGTTGTATGCTTTTCTCTGAGAAGGGAGAGTAACCACCAATGATTTGCCCAGGGAAGTATAAAAAAAGTAAGAGGCAATCATAGGAGTTGGTGATGTACACCATTGTACTTCAGATAATAAATCCTAAGCCACCAAATCCAGACAATGCCAGGAATACATTTACGAGAAGAATTAGATCTCGCATCTTAAGAAACTGGACTGCTTGGCAATCGTATCACTCAAGAAGCGGTTCATCTTATGACGTAAATAGTGTCAAGCAATAATAAAGAAACAATTAGATAGGAGGGACCAGGATATTTAGCAGGATAGGATGAAGACGCAAAGCTGAATGATTTATTCTAGAAGATTAAGCAGAAGTATGGACAGCAGATGGAGAAAAAAATAAGAAAAGGCAAAGATTATATATATGTTAAAAAAAAAATTAATATTACGATGTTATTCAGTCGATTATTCAATAATCAACGCACCTGGCGATAGTTTGATCCAATATGACCAGAAAGCCGGTAGCTTGATCCAATGTTGGCGGCAGAACTGGATGCGGATTCTGATTTTACATATACATTTTCAAAAAGAAATATCACTTGCACGTTTGTTCGGTCAACAAGTTGAAACAAATTTATATACATGCAGTTTGAATTGGAGAGCGTACGGCCTCAAGACGGAATCATTCATATGGATCTTGACATTGAACGAATTATCCAAATATATTTGAAAGAGAAACTTTCAACGCGAAAGTTGACGAATACATTACAGATACAGATACTAGGCCGAATTCCTCAGAAAAGGGAGGCAGACGGCAAGGCGCACCTCACATCCTCATACGCTCACACTCAAACAACTTAGCTCTTTTGTGCTAAAGGGTCCGTCCGGTAACCCCGTAACACACTCTGGGTCATGAGTGCGGTCCAAGGATCCGTTGTCAACAGCAGGGCCCGACAGTTTTCACTGGTGTATCTCCGCCGCATCATGATAGCCCCCCACGACCATCCCGACAACGTGATGCCAAGGGCGGGAAAACACATCAGAGCAGCGTCAAATCGGCCACACACGCCTGTTCATTGCACGCTCTCTCGCTACTTCCACATTAAAGTCTCTCCTCCCTAACGCTTGCTTCACACCATCTATCCAACCAAACTTCGGTCTACATCCAGGCCTACGGCAACTCGGCTCCACTTGCATCGCCTTTATTACCAATCTCCCTTCATCCATCTTCACCATGTGCCCAAACCATCTCAAAACACGCGAATCCACTCTGACCTCCAACTTCTTCACCATCCCCGTTCTGATTCAAACCACATCGTTAGTGAACCCGTCTCTCAGCGACACTCCAACCATGCTCCTCATACATTTCATCTCGAAAACATTCAACCTTCTTCTCTCCTCTGCTCTCACTCCTCAAGTCCCAGCTCCGTACAGCACAGTTGGGACAACGACACCCTCATACAACCGTCTCTTAGCTTCCATCCCAACGTCCTGCAGCTCATAACACTTCAGCACTTTACACCCTTCTTTCACTCACTTCACCTCAGTTTCCACTAGCTCAGTCTTCTCCATATGGGAGCCCAGATATTTAGAACACTGAACTTCTTCCAGCAACTCTCCATTTATGAGGACATTTACTCTGCTAGCATCAACAGTAATCGAGCATCTCATTACCTTGCTTTTACCCACGTTCACTCGAAGCTTCTTCCTCTCACACACTACCAAACTCAGACACTAGCCTACATAGCTTCTCCTCTGAATCCGCCACCAGCGCCGTATCATACGCAAACAGCAACTGGCTCAACTGCCAACTCCGCCCATTCGCTTCCAATAGCTCCAAGCCACGACCCAGCACACTCGCGTTCACCTCCCTTAGTAGTAGTAGTTCCTTCTGTTCTCCACCGGAGCCCTAACGCGATTCACCTCCCTGACCACTCCACGCAGCCTTGTCTCAGACCCACTTTCACTGTGAACCTATCACTCACCTCGCTTCACACTGACACATGCTCGGCTGCCATCATTGAAACTCTGCACCGCTTTCAACAGATTTCCACCCACTCCATACAACCGCAACACCATGCATAGCGCTTCCTTATCAATCCTGTCGTATGCTTTTTCTAAATCCATGAAGGCCCAGAACACATCCTTTGCCTTTGCAAGGTACTCCTCACAGACCTGTCTCACTGCACAAATCTGATCGGCGCACCCTCTACCACTCCCAAAGCCACACTGTTCCTCTCCAATTGCGCAATCCGAACTTTCTCTAATCCTTTTGATCAGCACTCTCACATACAACTTACCGACCACACATAACAAACTGATACCTCTTGAGTTACAGCGTTCATTTTCATCTCCTTTGCCCTTATACAGCGGGACAAAGCAGGCACTGCGCCACTCAATCGATACCACGCCCGTCACAAAACATATGTCACTCACTCGCAATGCTATTCAAACCAGGGTTTTTCCCTACTTTCATCACCTCCACCGCCTCCTGCACCTCTTCCCTACTAATGTCCGCAAAAGGCTCTCCAAAAACCGACATCCGCGCACCAACACCCACAGCAACAATGTCAGCCTCTCTGTCATCCTCGACACACAACAATTCATCAAAATACACCACCAATTTTCGTCAACAACTGACCGCTTTCATCTGTCACCGCCCCCTCCTTTCAGGTCTCTCCCTTTCTCACTCCCTTAACCTCTTTCCAGAACATCTTTTCGTTCTCAAAATTCTGGTACGAACTTTTGCCCCACCCAGCTTCAGCGTCCGTTTTAGCTCTCCTCACCACTCTGTCTCTAACTCCTTTCTCATCTCCTTATAGTTGTCATAGGCCACCACCGGCCTCGCTTGCAACCACTCCTCAAAAGTTCTTCTCTTCTGCGCCATAGCCAGTTTGACCACCTCGTTCCACCACTTGCAGCCCTTCCGTCTGCATCCGCCCACACGGCGCACGCCACATGCCTTTCTCGAACATCCCAACAAGGCATCTCTAAACGCCTTCCATTCTAAGTCCACATCTTGCAGGTCCTGCCCTCCCATGTTGTTATATTCCTCTCTCAACGCCCGTTGGAAATCCTCAGCTCTGCTATTCACATTTGGCTCACCAACTTTCACAGCCTCTCTTCCTCCTCCCTCTCTTTTGTTCCCCTTCCACCTATGCTCCACTCTTAATCTTCCTTTTACCAGCAGATGGTCAGACACTCCTCCATTCTTCTTTTCTCAACCCCCGCACATACAACAGCCTCCCCACCACTCCTCGAAATCACAAAATCCATCAGCGCTCTCTCCACCACTGCACCCTGGGCCTCTCCCCCGCTCGTCTTGCCGCCTCTTAGGAAGGATTTTGCAGAGGAGGGGATTCCTAGCCTTTTCGCCCCGCCTCCTACGACACGCAGGGGTGGCGGTAGCACGATTCCGGCTACGGGGCTCCCCTTTTAGCCGCCTGTAATACTACGACACGCAGGGGTTACGGTAGCAGCACTCTCCTTCGCCACGGGGCGGGGGCACCAGAGCACCGCTACACAACAACCCCGCTACATCACAACATCATATAATTTTTCACCATTTCACGGAAGAGGAAGATGGAACATCCCAACCTCCATCAATGGCATTATAAATGCATTATATTGTAAACTATGTATGATAGTGATAGTCAATGGTCCAGGTATATAGAAGAGTTCCCATATAGCTACGCGACATAAAGCAACCAAAAAAGTTCAACCATCATTCAAAATATATCCACACACATAGCTACACTCAAGAGTATCCCTTTACCTTTACACGTGATTTCAAGTTTGTACACGAAAAATAATGTTACTAAATAAGTTACCAGCTACTTGTGAACTATCATGTTCCAAGTTTCTCGCCCCGAGAGGCCTTCTACCTGCTCAGCCGTGAGTTGAACGTGGCCGTAGGTCACTGGGTTGAAGAACGTGAACACATAGAAGGCGGCGGCAAGCCAAACCGCGACAACGAGTTAGTAAAACATGCTCACAGCTTCCAGTTTCAAGATGTTTACGAGAAAAGAATGGATGTGTTCAATCGCAGCGGCAAGGATGCCTATCTTGAAGACGTACGCCGGCATGTAGTGGTGTAGAAACAGGGTTCGGTCCACAACAAAATACGGGAGAGAGTGGATGAAGTACCCGACACCAAGGACTTGTAGACGTTACAGAACTTGTCCCAGGCTTTGTCTGGAAGGTCGTATCACTCAATTATATACATATCTACGGCTTTGACACAAATGCAATGGAAGAAAATTTCGACGAGCAACATATTTTCAGTCATAACAGTGTCTGTGAACGCATGGCACAAACATTTGCTACTCTTCGCCGGTGAACCGAGGACAAAACTACAAATTCCACAGAGCTGGGGCATGCTCGAAGACCTCGTCAAAAACAGTACAACTGTTAGTAATCATCACGCAAGTCTTTATTTCTTGGGTGTAAGCACTATGAATAATATGAATGTCTGCCAGTATAATGGTAGGAATGAGAAACTAATCGATATCTTGAAATAATCGATATCTTGAAATAATCGATATCTTGAAATAGAGGTCATGGGTTGAAGCTGGCGTTTCGTCATCGATCATCTGATGTCCGCAGTAGGTCCTTCAGTGTGAGATGTGTTGGTGTGTGGAATGGCTTGCCTGCTGACATAGTGCAGTTGACAGATATTACTCGCTATAAGCAAGCTCTTGCTGATCTGATGTACGAGGAAATTTTAGATTTTGACTAGGCTGATGAAGTTTAATTTATTTGTAGGGATGTGTGTGTAAGCATGTATGTAATTTT
>SDVV010028069.1:0-12012 GCA_016164225.1 Gammarus roeselii | reverse complement strand
CAGACGGTACTTGTAGACATTAACATGTAGCAGACGGTACTTGTAGACATTAACATGTAGCAGACGGTACTTGTAGACATTAACATGTAGCAGACGTTGCTCGTAGACATTAACATGTAGCAGACGGTACTTGTAGACATTAACATGTAGTAGACGGTACTTGTAGACATTAACATGTAGCAGACGGTACTTGTAGACATTAACATGTAGCAGACGATACTTGCAGACATTAACATGTAGCAGACGGTACTTGTAGACATTAACATATAGCAGACGGTACTTGTAGACATTAACATGTAGCAGACGGTATTTGTGGACATTAACATGAAGCAGACGATACTTGTAGACATTAACATGTAGCAGACGGTACTTGTAGACATTAACATGTAGCAGACGGTACTTGTAGACATTAACATGTAGCAGACGGTGCTTGTAAACATTAACATGTAGCAGACGTGGCTTGTAGACATTAACATGTAGCAGACGGTGTAAACATTAACATGTAGCAAACGATACTTGTAGACATTAACATGTAGCAGACGATGATTGTAGTCATTAACATGTAGCAGACGGTGCTTGTAAACATTAACATGAAGCAAACGATACTTGTAGACATTAACATGTAACAGACGATGATTGTAGACATCAACGTGTAGCAGACGTTGCTTGTAGACATTAACATGAAGCAGACGAGGATTGTAGACATCAACATGTAGCAGACGAGGATTGTAGACATCAACATGTAGCAGACGATGATTGTCGACATCAACATGTAGCAGACGTTGCTTGTAGACATTAACATGTAGCAGACGGTGCTTGTAAACATTAACATGTAGCAAACGATACTTGTAGACATTAACATGTAGCAGACGATGATTGTAGACATCAACATGTAGCAGACGTTGCTTGTAGACATTAACATGTAGCAGACGGGGCTTGTAAACATTAACATGTAGCAAACGATACTTGTAGACATTAACATGTAGCAGACGATGATTGTAGTCATTAACATGTAGCAGACGGTGCTTGCAAACATTAACATGTAGCAAACGATACTTGTAGACATTAACATGTAGCAGACGATGATTGTAGACATCAACGTGTAGCAGACGTTGCTTGTAGACATTAACATGTAGCAGACGGTGCTTGTAAACATTAACATGTAGCAAACGATACTTGTAGACATTAACATGTAGCAGACGATGATTGTAGACATCAACATGTAGCAGACGTTGCTTGTAGACATTAACATGTAGCAGACGGGGCTTGTAAACATTAACATGTAGCAAACGATACTTGTAGACATTAACATGTAGCAGACGATGATTGTAGTCATTAACATGTAGCAGACGGTGCTTGCAAACATTAACATGTAGCAAACGATACTTGTAGACATTAACATGTAGCAGACGATGATTGTAGACATCAACGTGTAGCAGACGTTGCTTGTAGACATTAACATGTAGCAGACGGTGCTTGTAAACATTAACATGTAGCAAACGATACTTGTAGACATTAACATGTAGCAGACGATGATTGTAGACATCAACATGTACCAAACGTTGCTTGTAGACATTAACATGTAGCAGACGGTGCTTGTAAACATTAACATGTAGCAGACGATACTTGTAGACATTAACATGTAGCAGACGATGATTGTAGACATCAACATGTAGCAGACGTTGCTTGTAGACATTAACATGTAGCAGACGTTGCTTGTAGACATTAACATGTAGCAGACGGTGCTTGTAAACATTAACATGTAGCAAACGATACTTGTAGACATTAACATGTAGCAGACGGTGCTTGTAAACATTAACATGTAGCAAACGATACTTGTAGACATCACCGTTCCACTTTGACGGTTGATGTCTAGTCCTCATTTTGTCCGCTCGAGAAATGCACATTATAGAAGAATCTTTTCCTCAGTCCCGGCCTTCACTGTTCGCGTCCATGATACAGCTAGACGCTTCAGTGACCTCTTAATAATGGCCGGCATCTGTACAATATTGGCAGAATATTAGCTTTTGCTTGGTCTATATTAGAGAACAAAGGGTATTTTTCTCCAGTGGAATTATACTTGTTGTGGATAATTATCATCATATTATATTAACACGATTTTTCTTGATGACTCTTCGCTCACCATCTGGACGGTCATGCACTGCGTAATTTATCTTAATGACTGAAGCATGTGATTTTTTTCTCACTCTGTTCCATTTTATTAGTTGTCGACAAGAAAATTTGGCCTTCTAATCAAGAATGCTACCAAAAGCCCTCTTCATTACGATGCACTTATGTTATAGCACATAAGAAGTTTCTGCAAAACGTCTGTTTAAATTGAGTGGGAGCATCGATGGCTAAGCGTTTTCGTCGCCTAATTTCATATAGTGGAAATCAGCAAATTTACATTAATTTCAAATATACAGCGCAAATATTTTTTTGGAAGATATTTGGAATCTAGTGTAGTTTGCCTAACGAATTTTAATTTTGCTGTGCGTACGGTCGATCTAATCTTCTCAGTGAAGATTATTTATTGGCTGATTGATGGGATTGATTGTAAGATGCTTCACAATTTGTGCCGAAAACCTTTTATCAATGTATTTTATGAATGAAAACGTTTGTGGATAAAAAGCTGAGTAGGTAAGAATGACTTTATTTCACGCGGATTATCGAAGCTACGATGAAGAAGCCCCAACCTGTTTATTGGGCATGAAGGGTGCCATCATGCGGAGCTGAGTAGGTAAGAATGACTTTATTTCACGCGGATTATCGAAGCTACGATGAGGAAGCCCCAACCTGTTTATTGGGCATGAAGGGTGCCATCATGCGAAGCTGAGTAGGTAAGAATGACTTTATTTCACGCAGATTATCGAAGCTACGATGAGGAAGCCCCAACCTGTTTATTGGGCATGAAGGGTGCCATCATGCGAAGCTGAGTAGGTAAGAATTACTTTATTTCACGCGGATTATCGAAGCTACGATGAGGAAGCCCCAACCTGTTTATTGGGCATGAAGGGTGCCATCATGCGAAGCTGAGTAGGTAAGAATTACTTTATTTCACGCGGATTATCGAAGCTACGATGAGGAAGCCCCAACCTGTTTATTGGGCATGAAGGGTGCCATCATGTGAAGCCCACATAAAGGAGTGCTTCAGTGGAAGCTTCTTAGCTTCAGGTTGTATTTAGTGCTGTATTACACGAAGACAACAATTAGCTGACTAACCTTTGTGCACGTACTTATTATGCCGCCAAGACGAGGGCTGAGAGTAGTCTGCCTCGCCCGCCTATTTTATTAGATATCAGAGAAGGGATCTATTAGTGTTTTATTGAGTGGTCATCCAGCTTGAGGATTAAAGAAGTGCAATGTGATGACGTAGTAAGGGAGGAAAATCAGGCAGTCGTGTAAGGGAGTGCAATGTGACGGCGTTATAATGGAGAGCAATGTGACGGCGTTAGAGTGAAAGGCAATGTGACGGTCCTGTAAGGAAAAGCAATGTGACAGCCTTGTAAAGACCAATGTGATGGCGTTATAATGAAGAGCGATGTGACGGTTCCGTAAGGGAAGGCAATGTGACAGCCTTGTAAAGGCCAATGTGACGGCGTTATAATGGAGAGCAATGTGACTGTTCTGTAAGGAAAGGCAATGTGACAGCCTTGTAAGGAAGTGCCATGTGATGGATCAATATGACCTGCTCTTAAGGAAGGTGAGCTTGACGCGGTTGACGACGCGTTGCCTCCTCTTTGCTGCTCGCTAATCCGGATTGGAAAACTCATATACCAGATCGTCGCGCCTACGAGACATACAGTTTTTACTCGGATGAATGGAAATGGAATAATTAATTATTCATATTAAGAATCATGTCTTGGTTTTCAAGTGTATTCATTAAATTGGTGTACTGCTTCCCTCGCTGCCTTCTGGCTCATTGGGGGGGGATCGTGCGGTGTCCCTCCGCGGGTTTTCATTGCTTAGCTTTTGTCTTCGTTCGGTGGGCTCAGTTTTGTGTCGTGCCTTGACTCAACCGCTTCAAGTGACCATTATCGTTGATTTGCTTCCCTATGCAGGCGTTTTATTTGCTCGAGTCCGTGAAGGCTAATGTCGAATAGCAGACATCAAACTGTTCCTCGCGGGCTGCATATGGTGCAGTTTGAGTAGCCGTTAACAGTTCACAAAGCTACCAATGGGAGATGAAGTGCGTTTGACCGAACTACGAAGATTGTGCTTCTGCTGCTGTCTACAAAGGGCACTGTGATCTGCTTTGAAGTGAACCAAGGCCGCATTATCTGTTCAGGAATGTTATCAGGGCATTGTGATCTGCTTTGATATGAACCAAGGCCGCTTTATCTGTTCAGGAATGTTATCAGGGCATTGTGATCTGCTTTGATATGAACCAAGGCCGCTTAATCTGTTCAGGAATGTTATCAGGGCATTGTGGTCTGCTTTGATGTGAACCAAGGCCTCATTATCTGTTCAGGAATGTTATCAGGGCATTGTGGTCTGCTTTGATGTGAACCAAGGCCTCATTATCTGTTCAGGAATGTTATCAGGGCATTGTGATCTGCTTTGATATGAACCAAGGCCTCATTATCTGTTCAGGAATGTTATCAGGGCACTGTGATCTGCTTTGATGTGAACCAAGGCCGCTTTATCTGTTCAGGAATGTTATCAGGGCATTGTGATCTGCTTTGATATGAACCAAGGCCTCATTATCTGTTCAGGAATGTTATCAGGGCATTGTGGTCTGCTCTGATGTGAACCAAGGCCTCATTATCTGTTCTGGAATGTTATCAGGGCATTTTGGTCTGCTTTGATGTGAACCAAGGCCTCATTATCTGTTCAGGAATGGTATCAGGGCATTGTAGTCTGCTTTGATGTAAACCAAGGCCTCATTATCTGTTCAGGAATGTTATCAGGGCATTGTGATCTGCTTTGATGTGATCTGTTCAGGAATGTTATCAGGGCATTGTGATCTGCTTTGATGTGAACCAAGTCCGCATTATCTGTTCATGAATGTTTTCAGAGGCAACCACGTTGATGCAGTACGCAAGTGCTCTTTACTCCGGCATCACCATTTGTTCCCTGGTGTAGCGGTGCTAACTGTTGTCAGCAGAGGTTAGAAGCTTATTAGCGTTTGCCTGTCTATTGGTGTCGTGTTTGCACTCCTTCCGGCACGCGTGTATTAACTGAGCAATTAGTATCTAATTTTTCTCCTTCTGAGATGCGTGTGTATTTATTCATTTAGCTATGTAATTTGTACATATCGGCATACATGTAATGATATATATATATATATATGTATACATAGCCTATGTGTAAAATACAATATGCACTCTAAAACACAACTGTTTCCTACTACATACAAGTCAGTTGTAGAAAAGTACATCCATAAATACGTCCAATAAAATAGTAGGAATGTAAGGGATGTTGAAATCAGGAGGCGAGAATTGTTTGTTTATTGCACTGATAGACTTATTTTGCTGGCGAGTAAGTACATAGGCCTGTCATCATTAGCCGGCCTGCATGAGAAGGCGTCCTCGTCATCACTGAGCCTTGGCCGGTCGAGGTAGATCGTGGCGTGCATACCTCCAGGCATCAGCACTGTCACCCATGCGTCTTGTTCGACGTTGATTACTTATTTTTGTCAAGTTATGCAGTCACATTACACTCCCTTCAGGTGCAAGTGACTCGTGCATCAACGGCATTTGGAACATCTCGATTTATGTTCAACGTCTTGACGCAATGTCTGCAGTCATCACACGTATTTGTTACCATTAATGTTAATCCTATAGAATAGCTACAAGTAAATTAAGAATTATTTCCTTGATCACGTGAACTTAGGTTAGAACAATCCTAGAAAACACATGATCTAAACATTTTGTGAGGTTGGTTACTGCTGCGCGGTGTTTCAGGTGTCTTAGTCTACCTTAGAGACGTCTTGCGCCGAGTGTTGTATGCGTTTTGTTACACATAGTTCTGCTTGGTTTATGATGGCCAGTTACTAAATAATTGTGGTAGATATGTAAGGACACTTTGTAAATAGTGTTACTGAATGTGAATCAGTTTTTGCAGGTTGAATATCTAGAGACTGTTCCGAGTGTCATTACCACCTCGAATAAATGGATTCTAAATGATAATTCTTCGAGTGTCTATCATTATCCTCTATCTTTGTTTGGTTCTGTCCCACTCGCAACTGGTGGAACGGTCTCAATATTGTAGGGGTTGAGCTCTCGCTCTAATACACTTCAATCCATCACCTGCCTCTGATTCCAAATGTTGTGGAAGAGTTCTTAGGCAGCTGCTACTCAACAGCTTGTTGAACTCAGGAGAGTTCAGTCTTCCAGCTCACGAATGAGGAGGTTAGCCAGCGTTAACCATCCTGATGGCTAACTATCAGGATGGCAGTTTCCGACACATCTCTCTGCTCGTAACCTGTCTTCCTGTACTGAGGTAGCAACTCATTAGAGAAATCGAAACTTTTTGTATCCCTTCCTCCATTGAGTTGTATGCGTCTCTTCGTTCTGAGTTTATGAGATGAATTCACTGAGTAGCTACTTGTGTGTGTGTGTCCTCATCAAATATCTCCGTGCGTCTGTGGATGCAAGTTTGTCATTAATGCACCTTCGGGAATTGGCCTCTCGGAAACCGACAGCCAACACGGTGTTTGTTCCTGAGGTGTACCACAAGGCTTCGTGGGATTACACACAGGGTAGCTAATAGCTTTGTTACTACAAGCCCTGTAACTACAGTGATCTCCAGATATTATTTGTCGGATTAGACTCCATGTAGTTAATAGCTCCAACTACAAGCTCTGTAACTACAGATCTCCAGATATTGTGATATTTGATCTTCTAAAACTTGCAAGAATAATTACAGGCCGCTCACCTGTTTTTGGTAAGCTTGCAAGAACAATTACAGCCAGCTCACTTGTTTTTGGTAAGGGAAAAATTATGGGACTCCTGTGTAGATTTCAGCTGCCTATTTCTAAGCACAAGAATCTACGCAGTGTCGACCTTCTGGCTTGCAAGAGACTCCGCTGAATGGTATCTATATATCTTCTTTGCAGCAGTGGTCGGTGGAGACAGCTTGCCGCAGCCACATTCTGCCTCAGCCGCAGCATCTGAAGCAGCAGCAACAAGAACACCATGACAGAGAACATCAACAACTACAGCAGCATTCTGAGCCACTCCCCTCGTGGGAGGGTTCAGCGGCAGGGCTCATCGGTGGAAATTTGTCGAGCATTGCATCGTTTTCGTCGCTTCTACCCGGAGACCCTTCCTGTTCCCCTCCTCCTTCTTCCTATTTCAACTTCTTCAGTCTGATGGGTGGGCAGCTACCGGCCGACTCCAAAGGGACGTCTTCTGGTCTAAGTGATGCCTCTGTGTGGCACCCAGGGGGTATTGGCCTGTCATCCTCTGTGAGCGTTAAAGCCTCGTCATCTACCCATGCATCGTCTTCCGGCTCTCACAGCTTTGAGTGTGAAGTTTGTGGAAAGCGGTTCCCGATCCGGTACTATTACACGCGACACATGATGTCCCACGAGGAGAAGAAGTTTCAGTGCCCCTATTGTCCCGTGCGCGTGTGCTACAAGTGGAACCTTAAGGCTCACGTGACTAAGAGACACAGGGATAAACCACCGCTTTATTAGAACTCTAAGTGGCCTCATCTGCACCTTCCCTGCTATCCCAGTTGTCAAATCGACTCTTGAATTAAAATTACACTTTGTCATCCTTTTCATATCTTCACTGCTTCAAGGTATTTTGTTCCCACGATTCAAAGCCTCACAATTTATTTGCGGTAGCTGTTTGATTTGAGACACATGTTCACACCAAGTATTTGGCGGACACTTGTGGAGTTTGTGTTGAACGTGAATTTTGGTAAGAGGTGTCGACAGATGATTGAGCTCGTGGATGTGAGATGCAAATGAATTTTTTCTTTTTCCTCTTCAGGGCTTACTACCTCCCTTAGGAAACACGGAAGTCGTCTCTGTTCTCTTCAGCTCAGGCTATCAGCAACATCATCCTGCTCGACAGACGGCGCGTTCCGTACCAACTTCTGAGACTCCGTCAAGCCGTTCTTCAACTAACGTTCCTAGAACAGATATTTACGGAGTCAGACTTCAAAGCTACAATGAACCGTCGTCACAACGGCATTTCTACCAACCGGCTGCTATTCTACCTGACCTACAAAACACTCCTAGCAACAGCGGTGGCAGTTTGGTCAACCCTTTTGTCTGTCCATTCTGCAGTAAGCTTTCTGCCTCTCGCTACGACCATGAGAAGCACGTGAGGATACACACAGGAGAGAAACCGTTCGGGTGTACCTTGTGCTCCTTCAGAACAGCCGATCGTTCCAGCCTGGCGAAACACAGGCGGACTCATTCGGTGGCGAAGGAAAAAGGACATTTTAACCAATATTTGTGATGGACTTCTGTTTCATGGAAAAACGTGGAGAAAAATATGCCGGCTTGCACGATTGACATAATTAAATTGGATGGAACATAGTATTAAAGTTGAGTATATAATGATGAAATGACACGTGCAATGAAGCAGTAATGTTGACGTCAATATTTTGTAAAGTATTTTTACGTGGTGGATGTTTAAAACGCAGAGTACTGGTAGTCACAGTGGCGTATACGAGTTAATTGAACTATTTCTCTGGTACTGAACCCCAACCTGTTGAAAGATGGTATGTGCGTTTGGGGAGTTTGAATATAACACTACATAATTTGACGAACCGGCGGCAATAAAGCTGAGGCTAATCGATGAAGACCGCTTGTGGTTGCTGAAGCATATTTTCAAGAACAAACACTTAATTCAATCTGTTTCATAGTATTGTTACCCTTTTTTTACTCCATACATGAGACAAAATTAATCCCATTTAGAGGCTTCAAAAACAGAACATGACCCTGAACATGTTCACTTTCATTAGTTCAAATATTATTTTTCAGTATGAATCAATGAATAGCTGTAAACTTGTGAATACGCTCAGGCCTACGGTTTCAGAGACAGGCAGCGTCTTGAACTTAGTATCGATGAAATGAAACTACCTTGGCTGCGTTCTTGGTCTACCTCAACTTCTGGATATCTCGTGTCGGGAGTAACTTTTTACGCGATCACGCATTTGATTGAGACTCGTACGACCTCGTTGCTCCAATGGAGATGGTTTGGCTTGACTAGAGGGTATCCTCGAGGCTGACATCTGATTGCTACGCGGTGAATTGCACTCCTATGAGGTTTGTCCAACCGAGATATTCGACAAGCTTGTCTATCATGTCTTAGATCTTGGATGGCAAAATCTCCTCTTCGAAATTGACCGGAAAAAAATTGACTTCGTATGCCGTCGTACGTTCCAGTGCATTCGAGTTCTAATGAGATCTGTAGGAGTAGTACATTTAAGCGAGCTAGTTGCGCAATTTTATCCATAGGCTTCTGAAATTCACCGACTTTCGTCTTCTGAGCTTTCGTTGAACCGTTTTTGGGGTGCAGCAAAGGCTTTTTCTGTTGCAGTGGTTGTTAGTTCAAAATGTGTTGTAGATACCTTGAAGAGAAGCCTGACGATGGCTTGTTCTGTTGCAGGACTTCCTGCTGGACCCTGCGTGCCTTACTAGGCATACCTCCATCTCGGTGAGCCACCGCCGCAGAAACACCTCTCGAAACCCTCAGCCACTTCCTATCCAACATTTTCAAGCGTCACATCACCCTCAACCTAGCATCGGCAACACATCACACCAGATTCCAGGTAGTTTCGGTGGCGGAAGTGCCAGGGGCGGCCACTTATTCAGCCAAGAAGACGGAGGTGTTGACTGCTTCGAAGCGTTGTCGTTCGGTGATGGGATCCCTTCAAACACCCCAGACTCGGAGGCCTTGGCCTGCCCGATCTGTGGTAAAATGATCACCAGCCAGGCCAGGTTTCAGCGGCACATGCTGTACCACCGGCAGACATCAAAACGACAGTTCCAGTGCACCGTTTGCAGCAAACTCTGCGTGTTTGAGTCGGACCTTCGGAAACACATGCGCGTCCACACCGGAGAGAAGCCGTTCGCGTGTACGATGTGCCCCTACAGGACCGGCGACCCCAGCAACCTGTCGCAGCACATGATCACGCACGTCGCGCAGAGGAGGGAGTAAGCAGACAAACTTTTCACGTTTTCTCTGATTGCGACCCCGTCGGATTTCGCTGGAGCTCGATGAGACGAAATATCTCTACCCGCCGCGGCGTAAACAGCAATAATATGGAGGAACGCATCAGAGTGTCAGTATATGGAGGTGTAATGCCCCAACCGGAAAATAGGCAAGAATGTTTGACGCTTTTCAAAGGACGTGGTGATGCCCCTGTTTGGCTATGGTGACGAGGTGGTTACTTTGCCCGTCGAATACTGACTTGATGAACGCTGCACCGGATCCGATTGTTCAGTGCCTTGTCTTGGAGAGAGCAGCTTGTATGTTAATTGACCAATGCTAAGTGATGACCGCTTCAGTAATTGGGCTGGTTGAGTGGTCTAAATGATGTACCTATTCCACACTTCAAAATATGAAGCAATTATGACTTGCTTTGAAATCATCTAGAGCAACCAACCATATATATTTCCACCAGGGTAGTGTTTCGGTTATTATTTAACAGCTATGCAACTCTGTTGTTGTTCGGCAGTGAAAGACGATTATGTGAGGCATTTTACAAACAAAGTTAGGAGAAAGTGTTATTTTGAGGGGGCAGATTGATGAATGCCGCATATTCGGAAGGGTTTCGGGCCCTGATTCCAAAGGAGCGTCTGTTGTGAAAGTTTCATCAATTTAGACAGTCATGTGATTTCCGTACTGTTATTCATTTCGGATATTGTTGATCATTGAATTGCTTTGCATATCACAAATAGGCATGAAGTAATGATTAAAAAAGGATTTCATTTCTAATAAACTCAAGTTGACGATTGTTTTAGCCCGGTCTGCTGTTGCTAATTATTAGCTATATGGGCTATTGTTCTTTCAAACGGCGCTGTCTGCGCTACTGCTCAGTACCGCGTGTACTAATGGCTTTGTGGTTGTAGATGTGCCGTTAATCTATTGTGATGGTGGAGAACTGTTCAACCAGAACGTTTTAGAACTACATTTAATACACTTTTTAACAACTTCATAAAAAATAAAGGAAAGAACACAGCTTCATTATAGGTAGTGGCTCACCTACCTATAATAAAGAACTACACTGAATACACTTTTTAACAACTTCATAAAAAATAAAGGAAAGAACACAGCTTTATTATAGGTAGTGGCTGTTATTTAATTTCTTATCGTTTTAAGGCATTAGCAAAGAGGTAAAAATGATCGACTTAGTATTACGTGTATATGTACATAGTAGTAATATTTTATCAAAGATTCCTTCAATCCTGACAAGTAGGATTTGTCAACCTTGATTCACGAGTTTATTATGTAACGGTCACGCATACTTCATCTCGGTGAGAAGCTCGAATTCTGGTGGCGAGGAGCCCCGTTTACACATCTAATAATGTCTCCAAGCGAGCTTGCATCATGCGACCAGCTGGTACGGGGCTCTTGTAATTCTTGCCTTCTTGTCTCTTAGCGAGCTTGCATCATGCGACCAGTTGGCACGGGGCTCTTGTAATTCTTACCTCCTTGTCTCCGAGCGAGCTTGCATCATGCGACCAGTTGACACGGTGCTCTTGTAATTCTTACCTTCTTGTCTCCGAGCGAGCTTGCATCATGCGACCAGTTGGCACGGTGCTCTTGTAATTCTTACCTTCTTGTCTCCGAGCGAGCTTGCATCATGCGACCAGTTGGCACGGTGCTCTTGTAATTCTTACCTTCTTGTCTCCGAGCGAGCTTGCATCATGCGACCAGTTGGCACGGTGCTCTTGTAATTCTTACCTTCTTGTCTCCGAGCGAGCTTGCATCATGCGACCAGTTGGCACGGTGCTCTTGTAATTCTTACCTTCTTGTCTCCGAGCGAGCTTGCATCATGCGACCAGTTGGCACGGTGCTCTTGTAATTCTTACCTTCTTGTCTC
>SDVV010028068.1:0-12012 GCA_016164225.1 Gammarus roeselii | reverse complement strand
TATATATTATAGGCCCCCTAAATGCTTAAAAAGAAACTGTTAATGAAACTATGTTATTCACTGAAGAACTTACCCCATTTTTGTGGCAGGAATTTACACACCGAAAAATGTTTATCGAATGAGTGTGTTTTGGTTCTCCGTGCCTTGCAGCAAGCTTACTCAATGTTGCCGCTAGCGGGTCAGTTTAAACTTGTTTTGTCTAAAACTTACATTTTTGATGTGTCGGCTCCCATGATTTGGTCTACTTAAATGAGCACCATGAGCAAGATAATGCTTACCAGTCTATTTTAATTCCAGTTATAGGGACACTAGTCCTCTACGAGTGTATTCCGTGTGGCTGGCAAAGGCGGGGTCGACGTTCCGAACTAGGAGGTCGCTGGGGAGTCGCAGATTGACTCCAAACATCAGCTCTGTATGAGCTGCATCTTTGCAGCCAGTAGAGTGAATCAGCCTGAGTTTTTAAACTATCCTTGATCCTTCGGGGCAGTCGTTCAATGAGGCCATTCGATCTTGGATGGTAGACTGTTGATCAAATTTTCAGTGTACCGAAGGTGCTCATGGGATTGGCCCATGAAGCCGATTCGAACTGCGGACCGCAGTCTCTAGTTACACTTATGGGGCATCCATAGCGAGAAATCCATAAGGATACGAAGGCTGTGGCAACAGTCTCGGCTCGAGCATCTTTGAAGGGACAAATTTCCGGCCAACGCGGTTGACGATCTATTATTGTTAGAAGGTAGGTATGACCGTCATTTGGTGGGAGAGGGCCAACCAAGTCAAAGTGCACTTGGGAAAATTTGCCTCCCTCCGTGGTATTGTCTGTGGAAGGACCACATTGTGTCTGTTGATCATTCCTCTGCGGCAGCTCTTGCAGTCGTCGCACTACTGCCAGATGTCTTTTTTCATGTGCGGCCACACAAAACTTTGTGTGACCATTCGTAATGTTGCACGCATTCCAGGGTGTGCGACGTTGTGCACCCGCTGTAAGTAACGTCATCTCAGTGTTTGAGGGATGTACGGTCGACATATGTCGTTGAACACATGGTAATAAATTCCCTCGATCAATGCAAGTTGCAGTGGTGAGTCCGGATTAGTTAGAAGTGTTTGCAGTTGGTCGTCTTGTTGTCGCTCTACTCTGAAGAGTTCTTCGTATGCATCTGCAAAGACTGCAGAAAGGTAGGGCGTGACGTCATCTGTTGGACTGGAGTTCAGTCCCTGTTATTTGTCTTGGTCATGGCATTGGGAGAGAGCGTCTGCGATCACGTTTCCCGCCCCAGCCACATGCCTTATGTCAGTGGTGAACTGGCTTAGGAAGGACAGGAGTCGACTTTCCCTGAGGATGTCTCTCCCTTGGTGTTTGCTCATTGCCCCAACGAGTGGCTTATGATCGGTGAGTATGGTAAATAGGATTCCAACCACAAAGTAATTGAAATGTTTGACTGCTAGATAAGCAGAAAGTAATTCGCGAACAAAAGGGGAGAACTTTTGATCACGGGGCTGCAGTTTCTTGCTGAAGAAGGCGAGTGGCCTACATTCTGCGTTCTGGAGTTGCTGTAGGATGACTCCAACCGTTGTGCTGGGCGCATCTACTGCTATTGCAGTGGACGCATGAGGATCTGGGTGGTGCAGCAGTGTGGCTTTCACCAGTAAAGTCTTTGCATCCTCAAAAGCCTTGTTTGCTTGTGGGGTTCAGTTTATTTTAGCATTTTTACAAGAGCTCCCCGAGAAGATCAGATTCGGGGGCGCTATTATCTGTGCGATGTTGAGCAAGAACCTGTTGTAGAACTGCACCATCACACAGTACGTTCTGAGGGTCCTGACGAAAATTGGTCTCTCAAAATCTGTGATGGCCTGTACTTTTTTAGGCAGTGGGAGGATTCCCTACGAAGTTATTTTGTAGCCTAAGAAGCTGATCTCTTGTCTGTCGAACTCTCACTTCATCGGGTAGATGATAAGGCCATGTACGTCCAATCTCTGAAAAAGCTCTTCCAGATCGTGGAGATGCTCGGATTCAGTGGGACTTGCCAGCAATATGTCGTCGATGTAATTAAAGTGGATGACTTCTCGCTCATCCACGCGCATGTCGTGCAGTACAGTATTGATAAATCTTTGAATGGCTTGTGCTGCACCACGGAGGCCGTATAGCATTCTAAAAATCTTGTAACTACCAAATGGTGCGGTAACAGTGGTCTTTGGATGCTTCCCTCGTCTAGCGGTACTTGAATATAGGCTGAGGTCAGGTCAACCATCGAGACTACTGAGCAGCATGCCAGCTTTGCTGAGAAATCTTGAAGAGGAGGTAAAACGTATTTATCTTTCAAGTGACCTCGTTCAAAAAATAATAGTCGCCACAAGCTCGCCAGCCCCTCTTCGTCGGGACTACGTGTAGGGGCGAGGCCCAGGGACTGTGGCTTGAGCGGATGATCCCATCCTGGAGCATCACCCGCATCGCCTTTTTGGCTGCGTCAGCTACTTTTGGGTTCAACCTACTTGGACGGGTAAAAACCGGTTGTCCTGAAGTGGTAATGATGTGCTTCACTTTGTGCTTCGGTGGTCGAAATGCTGGATTGGGTAAGGTGAAGTTTTTGTATTTTGAAGAAGTAAGCGATAGCATTCTGGGTTGTCTTCTAATGTGTCAAGTGTATCACTAGCTGTAACTAAACTTGCCTGAGCCTTTAGGTTTGTTAGTGTATCCAAAAGGCATCGGCTGTGTAGATCTACTATTAGCTGGTAGTAGCATATAGCAGGTCAGCGCCGATGATGGCAATTACAAAGGGCCAAGTGATATCTTTGCGCAGGCCTATGTTGAGTGTCATGAGGTACTGGCCGTAGGTTGGTATTGGGGAGCCATTAGAGTTGCTCACTTATTCGTTCTTCATATCTGATCGAATTGACGGGATGACGCCTACAGCAGCTCCTGTGTCAATCAGGAAGTTAAATTTACTTGCACCATCGTTCAAAACCAGGAGACGAGACATAACTAATGTTATGGCCGTAACGGTGTTCGTGGTATCGCTCCGGGACCTTAGTTTCCCTTCTTTGGTAGGAGGTGTGCCATGTCACATGGTTCAATGCAACGGAATGTTCCGTTGCACAATTTAGTATGGAAATAACCTCTTGTTTGACCTGGTGCCGGATTTGATCTTGGTCGCGATTGATCACGTGCTCCTTCGGCTCCGTGCTGCTGTCGAGGGCGTGTAGTGATCAACAATCACACTACATTCACGCAGTCAACCTAAAATTATAACTATATGTACATTCTTTTGTGTATATGTATTCAGTAGTGTGAATAGTAGCAAATATGTAAGTTTAGGGTTAGAAGTATTGTATATATCAACGTTTAAAGTGGCATTACAATGAATAAAACACACTACCTAGAAATGGTAGATACAGTCATATACAAACAAACATGGTACAACAGGGAATTATTACGTCACTAATGATTCCGGAATAACAAAATACAAAGCAATGTGACATTGTTAAATAGAACGAATAAACAATTTTTTTTTACCAGGAATCACCCAGCAAGCATGTTGGAAACACACCGCAGTAACGGGTAACGGACGAACCATTGAACTGAGGTTGTTTATTTTCTGGATAGAGCAAGTGAGGGGCTCTCAGGATTGAAATAATTTTTATACGAAAATTTGGTGAAAGTGCTTATTGTTCACATTGCTTAACGTGGTGTTCTTGTTATTTTTGCAGTGTAGGATTTAAACACAAAAAATTACATATGTTCCTGTGCCATTTAATAATTGAGTAGGCATGCCTGGTACATTCCAGTGCCCGTAGTAAACTACAACTGAATCTGTGATTCATAAGGCACTAAAACTACACAATCCGGATATATGTTATATAGGTTGAAATGACATAATCACCCTTAGCCCCCAAAAAGTTAATATTGAATAACCAAGGACATTCCTTGTATAAAAATCACAAATTTATTGCTTGCACTGTTGTGAAAGTTCAGCTCGGGAGGTTGAGTAATTGCAGTGAGCCTTCTGTCAGCAGTGGCTGATATTGCAAGAAATTCCAAACTTCGCATTCGATATTTTTTTGTGTGAAATTATAACACAGGTGCCGAGCAGCTAGCAAACTATTGTCGGCCAGTTCTAGACTAGGGTCGGAACTTGCAGGACTCCATAATGAATCTTGTTCATGTTGATACTGAACAGTGAGTGTGAAACGTTTCTAGTGGAACCACTTTTGTGAGTCTCGAATCAATGCTATACTAGGATAGTTGGTCAAAAATAAAATAATCAAATTTTGCATCAACTAAAATATTCAAATCTTCATAACAAGCTCGGCTAGTGCTCGGAACTTGACCGCACAATTTGTGTGGTCTAGTTAATTAGATTTTAAAAAAGAAAATGAAATGAATGTGTTTGCTATTTGGGTTGCAAGTTACTGCTGTACTGTTGTTATCTAACTATGGATGCTCCAAGATATTCCTTTTACTAATTTATATTTTATTTTTCATAAATACTGTATGAAGTGTCTGTTTGAGTGTTCTATCGGGGTTCTTCAGGCATAGCCAATAGCTAAGCTTGAAGATCTTTGGTAGTTCTACAGTGACATGGCAAGCTTCTGTTGATGCCTTACCCGCTTTGGAAACCCCGTGGCCACAGTAAACAAAGTGGTACACGGGTGGCGGGAAGGACTTGAATCAAAAGTGCCTTTCCTCATCCCATGTATTCTTGCAGCTACTACCGGCCCCTTTGTGCTGAAGGCAAGAAGCCCATCCGGATCAAAACCCCAAAAAAATAAAGGAAAGAAGGGTCCAAACAAGATTCGGTCATGAACGATCAAGATGAGTCGAGATTAAATAATTTAATCGCAATCCTTGTTTCACAATACAAGTTGAGTACTATTATTTCAAATCTTTGGTGTGGAGCTGTATTGTCATTTATTAATTAATTAGGTCCATCTGACTAGAAGTAACCATAATATATATGCGCTCTTCCAATTTTTGAACGCGTTGAAGCAGGTTCTGCTGATTCCTGAACAGACTCTCTCCAAGAGAGGACATTTGTCGCTCAAAGCGCTCTATGAGTTTCTCTGTGTGTGATTTTTCTATCTCTAGCACCTTGTTGCGCAGGTCAAGCTAAGAAATGCGGTTGATCACTCCCTCAAACTTTTGGGAATGGGACGCTTCCCATTTTGGTGGCTGACCTTGTCCCAATGCTGTTTGTGTGATCTCCATCATGTTGCATTCGGCTCGGTAAATTCTGGTAGTACCCGATCTGCTGCTTCACCAATATCTGCCAGTGTTGTGTCACCATTTGCTAGGATGGCGTATTTGAGTGGTGGTAGAATTTCGCGGAGGATGATGTTTCTTAAGAAGGAGCTGTCGTCCTCGGGTTAGTTCCCTACTAACTTCCTAAGGTCGCTAAGGTATGGAGTCATAGTGCGAGAACCTCGACGTTCTGTTTTCAGGATCTGTCGCACGCGCGCTGCTTACGGAGCAGTGTTGATGTCTGTGATTTTATCTTTCAGTTTTGTGTATCTGTTTTCTTTTTCATTTATGACTATGTCACGGACTTCAAGTTGTCTATTGGGTGAAAAGGCTTTTATTACAGTTAGTACTATGGCTTCCCGTCAGTTATGTTGTGGCGGGCATGATGAGGTAGTTCTCGGACTGGGAATTGTGTCTGATATGGGAATGTGTAGGAAAGTGATTTAGAGGACTATCATGTAGTAGCTACACCAACTAGCGCTTTGTGAAGCTCCTCCGCACCTGTGTTTGCTTTTAGTTTCTTCAGAGGTATGTGCTATGCCTGAAACACAGTTTTATGATCGCAGACAGTGAGGTGGAGGTGATATTTTGCAAGAAAAATAATAAAAGAGCCCAAAAAATTGTATGTATGCTAGCACACAATATGGTGTTGGTGCTATTTTCAAACAAGAATTTCTTTTTGAGTTGGTACAAAAATAAGTAGTGTATAAGAGCCAGTACGTGTTTCTAGAAAAAAAAGGTTGATTTAAAAATAAATGTGCATTGTTGAAGTTTTCACCTAAAGCACGATGATGCTTCAGTTAGGGATTATTTTCAGTTTCTAAAATTGAGAATACTTTAAGCCAGTAGAAAATTATTGATAGCAAGGTCACAAACCAGTTGCCCAGCTGCTAAGATGTTGAAGCAAATGTCTGCAAAATAGGTAGCTATTAGCTCTCTTAATACCTATCCTGAATGCAAAAAAAGAAAGGGAAGGATTTTCAGAGGAGATAAGTTATTTTTCCCTCACTCCTGTAATTGGCCGATTATTTTCCCCACAACAAGCTACTGAAAATGCTCTGTCCGCGGCCGCTTAGCTTACAGTTCAATTACTCCAATCCAGAGTGGGTAGTCCTTGTCATTAAATAACCTCTAATTGAGGTTGGGTAATACATTTTTAATTTTGAGGTCACCAGTTATAGCAGTCCTTTCTAGTCAGAAGGACCTGATTAGTAGATGACAATAGAACATACACACTAAGGATTTGAAATAATACACCATATGATATTTTCGAATACCCAACTTGTATTGTGAAGCGAGAATTTCGGGGTAATTATTTATTCATGATAAATAATTGTGTCTTGTATTGTGAAGCGAGAATTTCGAGGTAATTATTTATTCATGATAAATAATTGTGTCATGATATCCGTTCTTGACCGAACCTTGTTTTGGATTCTTCTTTCCCTAATGTTTTTAGGGTCATGATCCAGGTGGGCTTCTTGCTTCCAGCTTAAAGGGGCCGGTAGGTGCTGCAAGGATACCTGGGATGAGGAAAGGCAATTTTGATTCAAATCCTTCCCGCCACCCATGTACCACTGTGTTTACTGTGGTCACGGGGTTTCTATAGCGGGCTTGTCAAGTCACTGTGAAACCCCCAGGGACCTCTAAGGCAGAACACACATACGGACACTTCGTGCAATAGTAAACGAATGAATGGAATAAAAAAATTGATAACTAAAAATATCTTGGAACTGATATAATTAAATGACAGGAGAACAGCGGTAACTAGCTACCCAAATCGTAAACACCTTCATAGTTTTTGCTCAAAACTTATGTGACTAGACCGCACAATTTGTGAGGTCATGTTCCAGGCCCTAGCCAAGCTTTTTATGAAAAATTGAATATTCAAGTTGATACAAAAATTTAATTACTTTATTTTTGACAAACTATGCAGTATAGCATTAGCTCGAGACTCACAAAGGTCGTTCCACTAGAAACATTTTACACTCACTGTTCAGTATCAATATGACCATGATTCATTATGGAGTCCTGCAAGTTCCGGCCCTAGTCTGGAACTGGCCGATAATAGTTTGCCAGCTCGGCACATGTGTTATAAAAAAAATCCCGAATGCACAGTTAGGAAATTCTTCCGATATCAGCCACTGCTGACAGAAGAGCTCACTGCAATTACTCACATTCTGAGTTAAACTTTCACAACAATGTAAGCAATGAATTGTGTAATTTTTATACAAGGAATGTCCTTGGTTATTAAATATTTCCCTTGTTAGGGGCTGAGGGTAATTATGTTTTTTTCACCTTCATAACATAGTTTCGGATTGTAGATTTTCAGTGCCTTATCGATCACAGAGTCAGTAGCAGCTTCTCAACGTACATTACAATGTTCTAGGCATGCCTACTCAATTATTAAATAGAACGGGAAAAAATGTCAATTTTATGCTTTTAAATCCTGCACTGCAAAAAGAACAAGAAAACCACGTTTAGTAATGCGAACAATAAGCACTTGCAAAAAGTTTTCGTATAAAAATAATTTCAATCCTGAAAGCCCCTCACTTGCTCTGTCCCGAAAATAAACAACCTCAGTGCAATGGTTCGCCCGTTACAAGTTACTGCGGTGGGTTTCCAACATGCTTGCTGGGTGATTTCTGATGAAGAATTTTTATTTATTCGTCCTGTTTAGCAATGTCACATGGCTTTGTATTTTGTTGTTCCGGAATCATTAGTGACGCAATAATTCCCTGCTGTGCCATGTTTGTTTGTATATGACTGTATCTACCATTTCTAGGAAGTGTGTTTCATTCATTGTAATGCTACTTTATACGTTGATATATACAATATTTCTAACCCTAAATTTAGTTATTTTCTACTATTTACACTACCGATTACATATACACGAAAGAATGTACATATAGTTATCATTTTAAGTTGACTGTGTGAATGTAGTGTGATTGCTGATCGCTACAGCCTGCTCTATGGTGGGAAAGGCATGACCGGATTGTTGAACGCCCGCCTCATCTCATTCTTTCACCTCTCTTTTATTAGTCGACTAACGCACCTTCAGATTTTGCGATTACCATTGTCGAATAAACAATCTACATAACCCAGCTGTGTGAAGATGAGATTAAATTCATAGTCTGAATTCACAACCGCAGATTTTGTAAGCTCGCATTAAAATGCGACACATGGCTCCTTGTTCGCATTTTCCTAATGACCAGAGATGGCATGAATGAAAATACTTTAACAGTTTTTTTTTGTCGACCTTAAATTGAATTGCATTACTAGTCCTCCTCACTAATGTCTCTAAGGAAGAAACTGGTCTTCAATTTTCTTTGAAAGAAACTGGGCTTCAGGAGTTCAGTTCTGTACGGAATTCATAGATATCAATAGTCATCAAAAAAGATGTCGACACCGTGTACAATCAAAATACACAATCGACGGGTAAAATTTCCCCTCAAAATGCCCCATAAATATTTAACTTCTATCGGGGCCTTTAGTTTGATTCAATAAGTCAGCTTTACATGAAAAGCAACAATTTTTACCTCATAGTTCAATCAAGCCAGTTAAGCGTATCTGCTGGAAAAGTGCGATGGCAAGTATTATTGATCAAACATCGTTTTAGGAAAGCAACGGTGCTATCAACCAGGACATTGGTGAATTAAAAATCTCCATTAAAGCTCAGCATGATCTTATTACTTAAATTTGTACTCCAAACCTACACATGAAGTCATCACAGTTCTCAAAATGAGACCCAGATATTTTTTCTCAGGAGGGGGACACAGAAGAGAGGGTCACCATTTGGAGACATTGTATGTGAGCGAACGTGATGATGGAACTACGGGCTTAGAGGGTTGCCTGGCTCAAGATCCTCTGATAGCCCACGCAAACACGGACGGTAGTAGAGGGTTGCCCGGCTCAAGATCCTCTGATAGCCCACGCATACACGGACGGTAGTAGAGGGTTGCCTGGCTCAAGATCCTCTGATAGCCCACGCATACACGGACGGTAGTGAAGCCAATTACGAGAACAATTTCTTGCATGAATCGGGAAACTTGCACATCATTTCCTTGAGTATTTTATTGCATGAATCTGCCATGGTTTTAACGGATTTTCTGTAGTTTTACAAGGTGTAGCTGTCAGATAATACATCATTTAACTTAGCGGCACACTCGGTCTTATCCATCATGACCACTTTATTGCCTTTAGCAGCCTATGCAATGATGATGCCCGGTTCCCGTTTTAGCGATAGTAGAGTTTTCTGAACCTTTGTCGGGAATAATTCAATTTAGTTTCTTGACAATGCCATTCAAAATATATCCCTTGGTATCGTTCTGTTTTTTTGAAAACCATTTATTGTATTTATTGACAATTTGTCATGAAACGTTATTATTCATTTTCCATCAACAGGAAGGACGAATGGCAGTCCCACAGCTGAGTACGCCATTCACAGCCCTCGTTGAATCGAGAGCAGACAAATTAACGAGATTCCTAAGGTTAAGAAATTGGCACCCCTTGCCATACTCGTAAATTCAAGTAATAAGATCATGACGAGCTTTGACGTAGAATTTGTAATTACCAATGACTGGATTGATACCACCATTGTTTTCCTAAGACGGTATCTTTTCAATACAACTATTGAACTTCCTCTCCCAGTAGGTACGCTGATTAAATTAAGTTCAAATATATTGTGGGGTCCATCTCCACCGCTAATTAGCTTATTGGAACAATGCATTGATTATTGTTGTTTTTTCCTGTAAAGGTAACATTTTAATCAATCTAGGTCTTACCATTGGGAAGTATGTCTCCAATATTAAGTAATATGATTAAAGAGTATTTTGAGAATGGATTTTTGACATCGATGTATATTTATTGTACATAGTTACGACATGTTGTTGACGGAGATGCAATTATCCCATCAACAGCTGTTGACATCAATGAAACCATTGCTAAATTGAACTCCTTGTCTGAATCTAATAATGCGATGTAATTTAAGGTACACAGAACCCCCATCAAATATTTACATCAATCGGACAATGTCAAACTGGAAGTCATAAACTGCATTGTCCTGCGATTGCACATAATTGTCTATCGTGTATTTTTAGACGATAAAATTGGTTAAATAAATTAAGTTGTCAAACAGCTGGGTTATGTTAATAGTTTCATTGAAAGACTCATTGCAAAGTCCGGAAGAAGTTAATTTTATTCGACTTATAGAACAAGAAGGTAAAAGAATATGATAAAGCTGTTTTCTACCACCAGTTTGGGGAAAAAGAATTCAGAATATTGTTACATGAAACTGTTTTGATGAGTAGTATTTTACAATACTTTTACAGCACGTCATCTATTGCGTTATCCCATCACGGAACTAGCCTCAAACGAGGGTATTTCTGCTATTCTTTGCAAAGATTGAGCAAAAAAATTCATTGGTGACAGTGATGATTTTATGAGAAAGATGTACCAACATCAACACACTTCTAAAACTCAAATCAAGAAGATCCTTTTAGTAAGGGACACTGTAGAGTAAAACCAGCTCATCTCAGCTAAGGATTCCGTTGGTCAATATAAGATAAAACAACTCCATATCACTGAGGGTAGAACCATTCACAGCGCCCAGGAATATGGGAAACAACAACTTCAATCTCAGCAGCATTAATCCTTTACTCAGTTTACAAATGAAAACGGGTGCAAATGAGAGAACTGGACAGATGAACTGCACCGAGGACAGATGAACTGCACCGAGGACAGATGAACTGCACCGAGGACAGATGAACTGCACCGAGGACAGTTGAACTGCACCGAGGACAGATGAACTGCACCGAGGACAGTTGAACTGAACCGAGGACAGATGAACTGCACCGAGGACAGATGAACTGCACCGAGGACAGATGAACTGCACCTAGGACAGATGAACTGCACCGAGGACAGATGAACTGCACCGAGGACAGATGAACTGCACCGAGGAAAGATGAACTGCACCGAGGACAGATGAACTGCACCGAGGACAGATGAACTTGAGCGCATGTTGGTACGGTTTCGACCGTCAGATATCTTCTCGATGATGGGAGAGCAAAAACCTCCGACGGAATGACGGTCACTGCCTTGCACAACGTCCGAATACCAGGAGGCTGATGTTGATGCGGAGGGAGATCAAGAAGAGCAACAAGGGCCACAAGTTACATTCTGACCGTGATTAGATTGTAGAGATTGTGTAGACAGGAAGATTAGCACTTGAAAGATCATTTACCATTCAGAGAATCACTATGAGAACCATCTCTCCTCTGGGATACATTTCTTATTACAATATTACATTTAGTTTCAGTATTCAATGACCACTTTGTTTGTGCAATTTAAAGCATTGAAATATAGAAGAAAAATCACTTTACTTCGCAAGTTCATTTATAACAGGACCCTTCAGACTTTAATCAGACTCACACATGAACCAACAAACCACACGACACAGAATTATGAGGTCCAGAAATACGTTCACATGATGCTGGATGACAAAGGGAGAAGACTGCAATAGACGAACTATGGATACCTCATGGCGCAGTCTCCGCGGGTCGACTTAGGTAAGATAAATCCATGTTGCGCGGTCAAACCATCTTCGGGTAATCTAACTATCAAAGACCTTGAGTAACGTTTGTGGTGTCCACTCAGGAAGTGGTAATATTACCTCCCAAAGGTTACGTTTCAGGCTTGAATCCAATCTTGCAATTGGGCCAACTCAGACATGGGACTTGACTCCACGGTGTAGCAGCAAAGGGTGAGCATCAACTTTTGCT
>SDVV010028067.1:0-12012 GCA_016164225.1 Gammarus roeselii | reverse complement strand
TAATTACAATGCCCAAGGCCCCATGTTATTACCACCATTGCAAACGACCGGGACGCCATGTATGTAGGACACCAAAAGAATATTTCTGTATCGTGTGGTGAGTTCATCATGTCTCAAAAAAATTGATCGCATAGTTACATTACAAAACATCCAAATATAATTCAATCAATATTATTCCCAGCTCATCGCTTGTGAAGCCTGCTCTTAGGTCACAATAGTATCTTATATAACGCATCTCGTTATGTAAGCCTTTGAAGACTGATGCTCCTGTGTCATCGTTTACTGTGACCTACAATAAACAGCCTTTGCCGTCATGGTATTATGAATATTGGAATAATATATTTCTCTTCGTAAGACATTAGTGGAACGAGGGCCTGCATTCACAGCGAATATCAGTGGCAGCCTTTACTAGCACATTTGCCTGAACAGACTGTCATGGTTGGCAGCGAACTTCAGACTGTCATGTAGTCGGCAGACTGTCATGGTTGGCAGCGAACTTCAAATGTCAGACGACGACTTACAATAAATTTTGGTACAAATAAAATACCATGATACTTGTCTGAAGTTGGTGTATGTCCTACGGGAACAAGGTTTTTTTGTATAGAGTATACCTATGAATATAAATCGGATTTTACATATTGAAAAGAATAATATTACATAACAAGATCCTAACATTGCCTTATCTTACCTTACCGAATTTTTCAGTCAAATTATTTACAAGTCGAATGAAGATTAGCAATGGCCTGTGAAATGACCACCATAGCTTCCCACGCACGGGCGTGGCTCGTGTGTTTCCTCCAAGCTAACAACTGGTAGTAAAGGAACTCGTCTGTGAAGCAAACCCGTGGAAAGTGCTTCACAACACCGCCTCAGGATCTGTCCAACTTGAGATGCGAAAGCTTCCCGGCAAATGTTAACCGAGTTATAATTTACCCTCTTTGTTGTTAGAGGTCAGCTACACACAATCGAAGAGGTGGGAGCAACACCGCCACAGAATGTAAATCAAAATGTCGTTATACGAGAGGTGACTCTTTCGCTAATCGTCATTAAATAAGCGTGTTTGTACAGATACAGATTTAGACACAAGGTCGAATTCCCCAGAAGAGGGGCGTCGACGGCGAAGCGCACCTCACACTCTTCTCATGCGCTCACACATACTCAAACTTAGCTCTTTAACGCTGAAGATTCTGGCCCGGACCCCGCAACACGCACGTCGGGTCAAGAGTGAGGTCCGAGATCAGTATCAGCAGCAGGGCCCGGCCGCTGCTGGTCATAATTGCCGGACCCTCCTCGACACACATCCACCTCGTCCCCTCCGAGTGGCCAAGGGCGGGAAAGCGCATCAAGGCCCCGCCACAACTCATCCATTCCCACCTATTCTCCACTCACGCATTTCCATTGCACGCTCTCTCGCCACCTCCACACTTATGTCTCTCATCCCTATTGACTGCTTCACGCAATCCATCCAACCCAACTAAGAGTTTGCATTCAGTCTGACTCATCCAACCCAACTAAGGGTTTGCATCCAGTCTGACTCATCCAACCCAACTAAGGGTTTGCATCCAGTCTGACCCATCCAACCCAACTGAGGGTATGCATCCAGTCCGACCCATCCAACCCAATTGAGGGTATGCATCCAGTCTCACCCATTTAACCCACCTGGGGGTATGCATCCAATCTGACCCATCAAGCCCAACTGAGAGTATGCATCCAGTCTCACCCATCCAACCCTACTGAGGGTATGCATCCAGTCGCACCCATCCAACCCAACTGAGGGTATGCATCCATTCTGACCCATCCAACCCAACTGAGGGTATGCATCCAGTCGCACCCATCCAACCCAACTGAGGGTATGCATCAAGTCTGACTCATCCAACCCAACTGAGGGTATGCATCCAGTCTCCCCCATCCAACCCAACTGAGGGTATGCATCCAGTCTGACCCATCCAACCCAATTGAGGGTATGCATCCAGTCTCACCCATCCAACCCACCTGGGGGTATGCATCCAATCTGACCCATCAAACCCATCTGAGGGGATGCATCCAGTCGCACCCATCCAACCCAACTGAGGGCATGGATCCAGTCTCACCCATCCAACCCAACTGAGGGTATGCATCCAGTCTCACCTCCGCTGGCATCGCCTTGCCAACAATCAACTATCATCCATCCTCACAATGTGTCCGAACCTCCCCAGAAACGTGAATTTACTCTGTCCTCCAACTTCCTCACGAACAACGTCGTATGTCTCTCTGGCCATATCGCTCAGAAAATTCATCCTGAAAACATTCAACATTCTACTCGCTTCCGACCTCCGCTCCCACGTAGCAGCCCCGTTGGGTACAGTTGGGATAACTACCCCCTCGTACAACCCACATATTGCCTCCACATCCAGTGTTCTACAGCTCATTACACTCTTCGGTGTACCCAACATTTACACCCTTCCTTCACTGTAGATTTACCTCAGTTTGCAAGTTTCCACTAGTCCAGTCTTCTCCACACGAGGGCCAAGGTACTTAAAACACCCAACTTTCTCCAATAACTTTTTATTTATGCGGACGCTAATCCCGAGCGCCTTGGCTGATGTTCTTTAGATAAATGAAATTGTTTCCCGATCTGTTTTCAATTTTCTTGACGTGTGATTACTTTCGATAATGTTTTTGTAATATTAATTGAAGTGAAAACAGCTTTCGACAATAAAAGATCTTATGAGCGAATCTGATCATGAGTCATTCAAATAGGGCTTAGAGATTGTTCAATTTCTCACCTCGTACGGTAACAACGATGAATAAATAACTGATGATAGACTTTTCATGGAGTATCCTTGTTTAGAAGCAAGTCTTCCCCATTCATTCCATTGACTTAAAGAACACTTTATTCATCGCGAGTGTCATAGAAACTGTTTCCTTATTTCAACTCCAAAACGAACGTACCTGTTGACATTTGTGAGCAATTATGCATTCCTGAATAATGAGTTGCAGCTCCTGCCACCGGCAGCATCGAGAGTATCATTTCCAGCTTCTTTGATTATGATCGGTGTTGTGCAATGCACGCTATCATTAACTGGCTTGACTGGATGACTGTGTGTAGAAGACAATGACTGTTTCCATGGCAGTCAATGTTGCATAATCATTTCAATATTGACAGTCATTGCCGTTCACTCACAAGCGCAGACCAGTGGGACAAAAACTGGGAAGCGGGTGTGGGGGAAATGGCATCAGGGATGGGGGTAACAGCAACGGGTGTGGGGGAAATGGCATCAGGGAGGGGGGTAACAGCAGCGGGTGTGGGGTAACAGCAGCGGGTGTGGGGGTAACAGCAGCGGGTGGGGGGGTAATGCATGCAGGGATGGGGGTAACAGCAGCGGGTGTGGGGGAAATGGCAACAGGGATGGGGGTAACAGCAGCGGGTGCGGGGGTAATGCATGCAGGGATGGGGGTAACAGCAGCGGGTGCGGGGGTAATGCATGCAGGGATGGGGGTAACAGCAGCGGGTGTGGGGATAGTGCATGCGGGAAAGGGGGTAATGGAGAGCGACAGCCTCCTTTCCATCAGAACCAGTTGAAGATGGCAGCGTCACGCCTTTTTTAAGTGCACGAAAGGGAACCAATATTGTATATCATCAAATTAAAAATAATCGAATGACACTGACACGTTGGCAGCCAGATTAATGGCACTGCCACGTTGGCAGCCAGACTAATGACACTGACACGTTGGCAGACAAACTAATGACACTGACACGTTGGCAGCCAGACTAATGACACAGACACGTTGGCAGTCAGACTAATGACACTGACACGTTGGCAGACAGACGAATGACACTGCCACGTTGGCAGCCAGACTAATGACACGGACACATTGGCAGCCAGACTAATGACACTGACACGTTGGCATCCAGACTAATGACACTGCTACGTACAGACGTACGACCTCATTACCACAAAATTCCCTTAGGTGAACGATTTCTATTTTTAATTAACCCAAAATGCCATGGCTTATTAGAACTTAAATTACTCCCCATGTATAGAGCTGTACACTGCGCGTTCCAGTGTTACTGTTGACTAGAATGCCGGAGTTTTTTCCACTATCTCTGCTCGATATTTGTTGGAAGCCGCTCACTACGCGAAAAAATTGCACCCTCAAGGACGAGGCATGTACCATTCATAAAAACTGTAACTAGAATGTTTTCACGCTAGTCAACTAGGTAATTTTTAGTCAATAGTAACCACTCAGAGAGCAATTTCATCCAGGCTGGCAGGCTCTGTTTCAGACCCATGTATTTTTTAGGAGTGTTTTTTCAAACCAATCAACTATTTCCATGAACTAAATAAAACATTGAATAACTTTCCCCTCATTCATATACCTGACAAATTGCCTTAAAAGCACCTGACATATGTTTCTGGAACCCATATGTTTGTCTAAGCAACGTGTATTTGACACAAAACTTAGCTCAAAATCCGGAACAAAATGTTCAGATGTTTTTTATTTTGACCCTCGTGACCCCGTCAAAAGATCCTCTCAAGGGACCACAGGTCCCTAGTTAATCGGGTATATATCACTTGATCCGCGGAGTTGGCCATTATTGGCAATGTTATAGCAATGTCAAACCAAGTTCCTTGGAATTTAGACAAGCAGGTTGAGAACTTGGATTCAGCGGATTGGAAACTGTTTGTTCACCAATTCTGAACTTTGTAATACCCTTCTCAAAGCTGCTGCTAAAGGAAATGCAACGTGTATCATGGCCGCGTCATCGACACTCGTTCCTAATCCACAATTCCCGTTCCCTGTCCATGCCTCCAATCTTCTGTCCATGACTCCCGTCTCTTGTCCATGTCTCCTGTCTTCTGCCCGTGCCTCTCGTAGTCTAACATTGCAACTCGTTCCATGCCCATGCCTCCAATCTTCTGTCCATGACTCCCGTCTCTTGTCCATGTCTCCTGTCTCCTGCCCGTGCCTCTCGTAGTCTAACATTGCAACTCGTTCCATGCCCATGCCTCCCGTCTTCTGTCCTCCCTTGTTCAAAACGTCGTTCATTATAATTAACGACTTCTAAGAGTTATTTATTGGAATTAACGGTGCCGAAAAATTGTTCATTGAGCTAAGCAATTATGAAGAGTCGTTCATTTTAATTAACGACTCCAAAGAATCGTGTCACTGCATTCCTTTTGCCCATCGCCAATTGTGAGCGATCAAGGGGTTTGCTGTTCGGGCCTGCCTGCAAAAACACGTCTTAATAAACAGAAAGCACAGCATCCAAACCCTTAGGTGCAAGTCAGCCTCTCCAGTGTTAGTGGAGCATGGAAGCCAAGATTCGAGAGGGCCTCGTGAGGCAAGCATGAGGCGTGAGGCAAGCATGAGGCATGAGGCAAGCATGATGGTGCGCTTTTATGAGCTGATTCGTATTACAACCCTTCGCTGATGTTAGGCAAGTCGTAATTATTGCCAGTCGGAGAAGAGAAACGTGGACGTTACTGAATGTGGAGTGCGTGACCACCGCCCCGGCCCATACCAGACGCTCCGTGTACTCGATGACTGCATCTCAGCCGACCACAGCCATAGTACTTCGTCACGCATTCCCTATTTTATGAACTAACCCGTGCAGTACGGTCGTTGAGTTCCTTGAGGTTACTGGCATTGTAAAAAGGCGGAATGAGTCGAAATAAATACATTCTCTAATTGGCACATTTTACGTATTTGAGGAATGACAATATATGTGAATCGTGTCAACTCGTCGCTGCTGTACAAAAGTGGTAAACAAATACTGATGTCAACCTGTATAAGATACAATAGCTGGAGAAAATCTTCACTTGATGAAAAACTGTATTTACAGAACCCTTCCATCAATTGACAGTTGTGACTGTGTCATCATTAATAGTTGGATTTGCTCTTATTCCTCATCTAGCTATTCTTGGTCTTGAAAGTTATTTTATTGATAAAATTATTTACCGAACCTCTCCTCTTGCGATAAATACAAGGTATAAATAGGTTATGATACAAATATAGAACTTGAGAGTTCGTAATCATTATGATCGACTTGTCACGAGGCGATCAACAGTCTGAGTGTTCCAGTTGTGTGAAGTGATTAAGTTAAGCAACACGTACGGCATTACCGTGACATGTCGGAATCGGCCATCAACACTGCCGATGCAAGTAAGATCGGTCGTAAAGGCACTAGTCCAAGAGTTCATTGCTGCAGTGGAAGACGCGGATTTTGTCATCACTGTCTTTATACGACGGTCTTGCGAAAGAGATCTTACCATGGCAATTAAGAGAGTGCCTTATACCGTCTTAAAGGCCCCGCCTGCAACTGCTCCCCCTCTCACCCTCCTCTCTATTCCGGGGGTTCTGGGGCACATCGTCTCACCCCCGACCCACCTCTCACCTTTCTAAAGGTGGGCACATGTGCGAACAGACCACACCAGTTCCTTCTCACAACCAACCGGAAACTTTCAAGGTCGCCAGCGGTTCGCCAGCTTTATAGGCGGGTTCTGTGCTAGAAACCTCAGTTCGCTTTTACCAACCGCCCAGTTAGCATGGTTAGTCAGTAGGAGCAGTGCGAGGCAGCCCATGGAAGTTTTGACGATAAATGGTAGTACGACAAAATAACCAATATATGTTTTGTTGAGGTTGCCTGGCATCGTGAGTGGTTACCTTAAAATGTCGTCTTGTTTCTTTGCCAGGGCTTCTTCGATTTTGCCCTGCGATGCACCCTGGTGGTGGCCTTCGTATTGGCCGACGGTGAGTGAGCAATTTCCGATCTTTATTGTAAGTGTGTAAGCTGGTTTGATACATGTAATTTGTAGCACAAACCTGCAATTGTTCTTTGTTCGCTAAAAAAAACATTTGTTTCGTTTCTTCTAGGTGGCGACGAACATCGAAAAACTAATGTAGAGATTGGATTAGGCAATGGAGGCCTGATCGCAAGCTTTTCCGAACCCAGAGCAGATGTAGCAGGGTTCGCCGGTGCTGGAAAATTCTCTGGTCCGGATCACGGTTCACTGCACGGCTCAGGGGGTGACTTTGGTCATGACCGACTTACGAACAACGATATTGGAGGGAGTTTGGGAGGCCATGGAGTCGCTGGCCTACTTGGGAACCGCGGTGATGTGAAGGATATTGGTCACGACTTCGATGGGGTTGATGGTGGAGGTGATTTTAAAGGTACTTTTGGTGGTGGCGTCACGCAACTCCATAATGTTTTTGGTGGTCAGAACTTTGGTGGAGCTGGTGGTCGCAGCAATCATGGAATAAAAGGAAATTTGGGGAGTGGTATTGTTCAAGGTCACAACATTCATGGCAACGTGCATGGTGGTAGAAGCACTTTTACAGGAAGCCACGGAGCTGGGCATGCAGGAGGGCCCTTTATTATTCAAGGAAAGGGAATTAGATTTGGTGGCGCGCACTCACGGCAGGGTCACTCTTTCGCAGGCCGACAAGGAAAGGGATTCGTGTCCTCACAGAGAGGGGTTGGAGCCTCTCTTCACGGAAGTCAAGACTCGAAATTATTCGGCACCGGAAGCGGTGACGCCATTGGCCGCGGTCACGGTACTTTGGGTGGAAAATTCGATGGGTTCTCGGGTGACCTCGGAAGAGGAAAATTAAATGTACATGAGACTAACTTGGGTGATGAACTTTTTGAGATGTTAGAAGGGGAAAAACTAGTTGGATTTGATGCTGGTGTGGTTGATGGACACTTGCAACCACTTGCAGGAAAATCTCATCAAGGTTTCAGTAGCAGCATTCATGTAGGAGGATTAAATAATTTTGGTGGAGGAATTGGTGGTGATTTCAGTGGACATGATAATTTCCAACGAGGTATTGGAAAGGGGTCATCTGGAGCTGGTGACATCGGCCATGGAAATGTCGGATCCTTCGGAAATGTTGGAAGTTTAGGCAAAAAGGACGGTTTTGAAAGTGGTAGCGAGATCCAAGATCATGGTCACGGCGGCAGCTTGGGTTTCAACTCAGGATCAGAGTTTGGTTCCAATGATGAATTTCGAGGACAGGAGGCTACTATTAAAGGAGGTGCTGGGGGTGGTTTTTCTCATCAATCCAGCTTTTTGGGAGGTTCTTCGTTGGGAGGCTTTTACAGTGGGCCCTCGGACGACATTTTGAGAAGGGATATTCATAGTAGTGTGTCTGACGGCAACGTGGGTGGCAGCCATGGTGGCATAATTAAAGGAGGAGCGTTTGGAGACAGCAGAGGTAAACTCCGAGGAAGCGTACATCACGCTGGTTTCCGTGGGGATATCATAAACAGCGGTGTGAGTGGAAGTTCATTGCATAATTTTGGGGGGGGTGTCACTCTTGGGGGTGTACATGAAGGTAAAGCAAGTAGCTTGGATCATGAGGGTCATGATGAAGGGAACATAGGTTTTGGCAGCAGTATTGGTGATGAAGGAAAAGATGGGAGCAGCATAGGAGGTATTGGTGGGGACAGTTTTGGAGGCTTTGGAAGCAGCATAGGTCATGAAGAAGGAAAAGGACATGGGAGCAGTTTTGGTGGTTTCAGTGAAGGCAGTTTAGGAGGTTTTGGTGGCAGCACAGTACATGGAGGTAAAGTTGATGGGGGCAGTTTTGGCGATTTTGGTAACAGTCCGGTTCATGGAGGAAAGGTTGATGGAGACAGTTTTGGAGGTTTTGGAAGCAGTATAGGTCATGAGGAAGGAAAAGATGATGGGGGCAGTTTTGGAAGTCTTGGAAGCAGCATTGGTCATGGAGGAAAAGGAGGGGGAGGTATTGGAGGTTTCGGCAGCAGCTTTGTTCAGGGAGGAAAAGATGACGGGGGCAGTTTTGGAGGCTTTGGAAGCAGCATTGTTCATGGAGGAAAAGGAGGGGGAAGTATTGGAGGTTTCGGCAGCAGCTTAGTTCAGGGAGGAAAAGATGATGGGGGCAGTTTTGGAGGCCATGGTAGCAGCTTTATTCAAGGAGGAAAAGGAGGGGTCAGTATAGGAGGTTTCGGCGGCAGCCTAGCTCACGGAGGAAAAGAAGACGGAGGCAGTTTTGGGGGTAACAAAGGTCATGGTAGTGATTTTGATTTAGGAGGATTTGGTCAACACGCAATTGTTGGTGGTGTTGGTGGTGGAAATTTCTTTGGATATAAAGAGGATGATTTTCTTGGAAGCAAACACGACGTTGATTTCACAGGTGGTTTAGCGGGTGGGTTCGGTGGTGTACATGGTGCTAGAGTAGTGAGTTACGATGGACATGTAGTCCATGTCGGTGGTTCAGGTCTAGGTGGTTTTGGTGGTGCTTTGAGTGGCAGAGATGGTGGTCATGGTGGATTTTCATTTAACTCAGGATTTATTGACGGCTCAGCTGGCGGGCATGGAGGTGTTTTAACCCATAGCGGAGGGGTCGGTAGTTCAATTAGGCCTGGTCATGGTGGAGGCGTTCATGGTTTTGATGGTGCAGACAGTTTATCAAATTTTGATAGCGACATCGGAAACAAAGGTTTCGGTGACATCGGAGGCAAAGGTTTTGGCGACATCGGAGGCAAAGGTTTCGGCGACATCGGAGGCAAAGGTTTCGGCGACCTTGGGAAGGGAGATTTTGAGGGTCTCGACGGTTTAGAAGGTGGGAAGTTTGATGGTCCCGGTGTTACTGTTCACGGTAGAGGAAAGCATGCATTTACAGAAGGAAAGTCAGGCGGCATTGGCGATGGGGTTAAAGGAGGGATTGAGGTTGACCATTCTTCGATTGGAAAATTCGGCGGGGTTGTTGATGTTCATGGCGGAGGTGGTCATGACGGAGGAGCAGGAAGCAGCGTCGGCGCGCTTCAAAGGAAAGGAAGACTCGTCACTCATCAGCCCGGTAATCCTTATGGCATCAACGGAAGCAAATAAGGTTGGTAGCAATTATGGACGAAGTATGTGACAATGCTGGACGAAGTATGTTACAATGCTGTACGAAGTATGAGACAATGCTGTACGAAGTATGTGACAATGTTGGACGAAGTATGTGACAATGCTGAACGAAGTGTGTGACAATGCTGGACGAAGTATGTGACTCTGCTGGACGAAGTATGTGACAATGCTAGACGAAGTATGTGACAATGATGGACGAAGTATGTGACAATGCTGGACGAAGTATGTGACAAAGCTGGACGATGTAACAAAATGATACTGTAGCAAGGACGGACACGGTAGCAATGATGGACGATGTAACAATGATGGACATATATCAATGAAAAACGATGTAACACCGATATACGCTGACATTCTTCCATAAGAATTTAAATATATCATGTTTTCCTTCTCAGAAGAAACGAAGTTTTTTGTTGAGCATAATAAAATTGTAGGCGTTCAATAAATTGTGACCCTCTTTCGTGAAATGTCTGTATTAAGAGATCTTGTTGTTTGAGCACAGGTTAAATGCTCTCAAATTTATCTAGGACTTAACCAGCGAATCATTGATCGTTCTGACGGAAGAGCCAGGGTATCTGTGAAATTGTTTATTTTCTGTATTTTCCATACCCATACCCGAGTGTCTCTAGCATTCACGTTTGCTTATTTGGTTATTTTGTTGCTAATAATAGGTCTCATCAACCTGTAGGATTAGGTCCCAATGATAGGTCACAATAAACTCAAGTATTAATGGTTTCTTTTGAAACTTTAACTCAAGGTCTTCCTATGTGATTGAGCTTCTGCATACAGTAGCGGCGCACAAACAGTTTAAATTAACTATAACTGTTCTTATGTTCAGGCATTGTTATCTGTAGTTATTTTGGATGTTTTCAACGACGAATAGACAGACAATCGCATCCCCTATTAGCACGAGGGCGAGAAGGGGAGAAGCTGTCAAGTCTCCCGTCTCTGGTGTGCTAATACACCAGCAGTTGGCACTGCAGCGTGGCACACAAAAAGGAAATTCGCACGTAGAAGCATTAAGTTTTAATTAGTTGGTCACCGCAACTTGCCATGACTGTGGACCTTGATCATCTGGCCACTGTGGACCTTGATCATCTGGTTCACTGGTCGCTGTTTAATTAAACTCTGAGATTGATTCTCTGAATCGATGCTAACTCTAACTGCAGTCCCTCCCTGTTCATTTCTGCCATGTTAGTGATCCTTCAGAGGGCATTAAAACTCGAAAGAGTACCAGACGAAAATTCCGTACCTCATACAAAGACCGTGAGGTCAGCTTCCCAATGCTTTGAATTAACTACGCGTCCGTTCCATTCGCCTCTGGATTGGCACTTCAGGCAAATACTTGTCATTGTTTGTCTGTTATTGCCGGAGTGGATATCAGGTTTGAAAGAGAAAAAGAAGAAATTGTCCCTTCCGTTGTCCATCAATATCTTGATCAATGTCTACAGGTTACTTGAACATGAAGAACGAGCCGCTACAGCGACGCCATCTTGGGTAGGCCATCCCACCATCATCCCCCATCGGTGGGCAGCCATCATCATAACCTAACATCCCCTTGACTGGGTGGGGAGGGCCACAGTCACTCTCATCAGAGGCAAAGCCATCATCACCCCGCCCTTTCGGCAGCTTAGCGGTACTGTAGTGCCAGTGCCGGTGTGCAGGGGCGTGTATTCCAGAGCAGGACCTGGACTTTCCAGAACATGATCTCTGCACACCCATTATTTAACACCCATTATTTAATCGACGCTTTGTTATAAAATAGATTCTTTATTTTGTTTCTTAAAAAATGTAAAACCCCTAAATAAAAATATAATAAAACTATTAACGACAACGTCTATGATGTTTTATTTTTCCTGAGGTTGCAGTATGATATTTACCCTATCTTTGCATACGCATTGAAGATAAAATTAGTAGGACAGATTCTCTCGAGCGACAGATACATCCTGTTTGCAATTATGCAATGACGACATAAAATTTGTCCGGGAAATTGAAAATAGTGCAAGCAAATTATATAAATTTATATAAGTACACAGAATTAATGTATACAATGTATATTTATATACAAATACATATATATATATAAATATTTATATGTATGCATATATATATATATATATATATATATATATATATATATGTATATGAA
>SDVV010028066.1:0-12013 GCA_016164225.1 Gammarus roeselii | reverse complement strand
TTTATCTTACCTAAATGAATAAATTGTATTTATACAACTAGACCGCGTAGCTGTAAATATTGTGTTGTGTTGCGTTGCTTTCGGAGCTGAATTTGCCCGTGTAGCCACTGACGTTGTACTAATCTTGATGCTACCTGTACGCACTAAGGTGCGTACATATCACAGTTAATGTTCTAAAAAGAATGGAAGCGGAGGTCCGTTTCGAGTAAGCGTTTTTTCTTTTGCGCACCAGCGTGCGTCTGTTATTGATAAAACTTTCACTTTTTTCTAACGTTGAAAGCGTTGTTTTGTTTTTTCCTCGCACACTTAGGCGTGCGAGCCTGCTTTAATCAATGATCGTCGAGCCCTACGGGGGAGCCTATTATGACTCACGTTGAGGCTCTGGTGGAAATGGGGATCAAATCAAATCAAATCAAATCACTGCATAAGAAACAAGCATCAACACAGCTGTGGGACAGGTCGTAGCAACGCTGTAACCCACAGTACCGCGTAAATCTCCAAGTATCCAAATATTAACCAATGGTATGTGGCAGGTACACCTTCTCATGCCCGTCCTAATCAATATGTATGTACTGTAAACAGCCTACGTGACCAGCTATCTCCTAGCCGTGTTGGGTGTCATATTGGCGACTGCTGTATTAACGCCACTACTTATGCTGACGATTTGAACCAATTGGCACCTCATTCTGATGCTCTGCAAATGATGCTAAGTACGATATATTGAGTAAAATACTAGCAGATCTTTTTGTGTGGTAATCAAACCGCGCACCATGCAGAGGTTCCAGTTCTGAATGAATAATGTGTTAAATGAAGCTCAACTGGATTATGTGGACAGCTACCCCTACTAGGACATTCAATAACAATCAATTGGTGTGATAAACAGTGCAGCTCATTACAACCTTATGCTGTGTTTAAACTAAGAGCAGTGAAATAAACATTTTCAGAAGATTGAATGGAGTCTCTACAGAAGCGAGTGCTAACTTTGAATTTGCAGCTTATAATGTTGACTGCCTTGAGGAACGATCTGGCGGAAGTACTTATTGTCTTCAGGAGCGAATTATAAATACTAATAATCCCTTCCTGGAGAATTTATGAAAAAGTGAGGAATGCGAATTATCCCATTAATGAGAGGTGGGACAGAATACTGCTGGTGCAGGAAGATCCTGATGTTAAAAGAAATAATGTTTAACCCCTATCTGCCTTTCCATGATGTGTGCCCATTGCATGCATGATTGTGGATGTCAGGTTGAGATACGTCCCTGAATATGTAGACCGAAAGGTGGCTATATACATTACCTCTCAAATATTGTGATCATTTTATATGCATACACCTGTGGGAAATGGACATAAAATTAATCTAGCCACGCTTGTCACTAACCAAACTTATGTATTGATGTGTATTTCACTCTCACTTTGTCTCCCCACATTTGGTTTTGGTACGCGAGTGAATACGTTGGCAGATTTTTTTGTTAAACTTATCACTTTGTAACCATCATTGTGCCATAGAATGATTTAACGAAGACTATTTTTAAGTGATGGGCTTCCTGTAGTATACGGGCATGATAATCATTCAGAGACCATTCTACTCTAGTATACAGGCCCTGTCGTGCCTGTAAAGTAGCTTACAATAAAAAAATAGGGTTGCTTGTGAGTCAATCGTCTAAACCAGTTCCCAACAAATTTTAACAAAAAAATGGATGACACCAGCTACCCACAAGCTGCAAAGATTTGATTTGATTTGATTTTGGCCTCATTTCCACCAGAGCCTCATAGTGAGTCATATTAGGCTCCCCCGTAGGGCTCGATGATCATGGATTCCAGTAGGCTTGCACTTCTGTGTGCAAGAAAAACAACGTTGTCAAAGTTAAACTATTTGAACATTTTAGTCGTATCAGACGCACGCTGGTGCTTACAAGAATAACGTTTAGATGAAACGGACCTCCGCTTTCAATCATTTAGAACTTCATGAGTAATATGTAAGCGTACTAGTGTGTACAGGTAGCATCGTCGAGAATGGTACAAGGTTCACGGCTACACGGACAAAGTAAGCTCCGACAGCAACGCAACACAATGTTTACAGCTACGCGGTCTAGTTCAGTTAATGTACACTTTATTTATCCAGGAAAGATAAAGACTCAGACGAAACGAATCAAATCCCCGCCTCCAACCACTTAAGACTTCACTAGTAATATGTATGCACGCCAGTGCGCACAGATAGTATTGTCGAAATCGGTACCTGGTCTACGGCTACACGGACAAAGTCTGCTCCGACAGCAAAGTATCACAGTACATTTTTTTATTTGATCAAGATAGACGAAATGAAACCCCACGCCTCCGATCATTTAGAACTTCAAGAGTAATATGTACGCACGCTAGTGCGTACAGGCAGCATCGTCGAGTCTGGTACAATGTTTACAACTACAAGGCCTAGTTCGGTTACATTACAATTCATTTATTCAGGAAGATAAGGACTCAGACAAAACGAATACCCACCTCCACCCCCTCATAACCTCAAAGAACATTATGTACGCACACCAGTGCGCACAGGTAGTATCGTCAAAATTGGTACAAGGCCGACGGCCTCATGAATAAGATCAACTCCAACCGCAACGCATCACAAGGTTTACAGTTACGCGGCATAGGTCAACCATAGACATTACATATTGTCCGCACACGCGCAAGCGAGGGCAGACTGAAAAAAAAGCTTATTCACAAAATCACAAACAGGAGCTCTCGCATAGGTATACTAGCATTATTTTATGCGATAAAATTGTGGAACGTGAAGAGGAAAGAAAGGGCAGGTTCATCATGGGCTAAAAACTGCTCAGCTTTTTATCATTGCACTTACTGTTTAAGGGGATAGGGGGAGGGGCAGAGGTCCCTTGGGTCCCGGAAGAGCCCGACGAGCCCCGGAGGGTTACCCAAGTCCCCCGAGCTCCCCGGGTCTCAACATGTTTCGACTGATTTCGACGCACCTCGACCAGCCTCGGCACGGCTCTCTCCCTCAGCGTCAGCAATGTTGTGTACTGTAATAACTAATTTCTCTACTCAAGCACTCCAAATATATACATACCTCTGTGTATGGGTTTTACAGCGTAGGAAGGGGGGAGCAGAGGTTCCAGGATTTAGAGGGGCCACAAGAGGGTCCCACAGTTTCTCTATAGGGCTCCACAGGGTCTCAAGGGTGTCCCAAAGGGTCCCAGAAGAGTCCAAGGGGATCCCCTCAAATCCTCCTGGTCATCCAAGTCCCCCGGATTCCCGAAACCCTGGATCCTCCGAGTCCCGCGGGTCCCACGAGTACCCCCCATTCCCTGGGTCACCTTGTCTCAACCCACCTCGATAAATTATAAACAAAGTCAAATTTATCATCATGAAAAAGGGCAGAAATAAATAATAGAGCACACGAAATAAGAAAGAATAAAATACTAAAATAATGTGTTAATGATATATAGAATGAATAATCATCCATCCACCCCAAAGCTGCAAAGATGTGCACCCACGATATAGCGTCAGAGGAGAAGATGAGCGCGCTTCTACCAACCTTTGTCTGGCAGCATACTGACTAACACAGACTGAGTAGGACCCGAAGCCCTATGTTATCAACTCCCTGCTTTCTAACACATTCTATAAAAATATACATTGCATATTGTATCTGGTAGACTGAATTATTTCAGAGGAGATCTCTATGAATGACTCAATAGGGACCATTTATCTTGAAATTTGTGATTGCTTCAAGTAACACTCATACAATGAAGGATTCCTGGATGAATCGCGTCACTGAAGATATTGTTCACGTCCAAATCATATTTAATTCAAACTGGTAAGAACACTGATAGTATAAGTACAAGCGCTATAAATGTAAAATGAAAATTCAAACGAAGGGAAGGAAAAATTAAGATGATTTACCAACATTTGGTGCTACATCATTGATGCTACATTTCTATGTGTGCAACGACCTTGTCAGGCCTCATCGATAACGAGAAAATTTTGGCCAAAAAATACACTAATTATTTTTCTAGAGCAGCCTTCTTGACATTAGATGGAGACTATATGACTTAACGGTCCTGTAAATAAATATTAAATTCATCCTATTGTTAGACTAGCTGTTCTCTCGTACACTCGATGTTATCGAGTGTTAATTATTACTGCGGAGTGTTCACTGTCACATATTTTACTTAAAATCAACGCGACGCTACAGATAAATTACTGTGGCTATCATTGAACGGTAAAAATCAGGTTCTCATCGGAAAATGAGGTACCTTACCTTTTGGCTCTCATGTGGATGTCGATGATTGTTTGGTTGTATGTGATATTTATGTTTGCATAATTATTGAGGTGCAGGAAAGTAATACATAGTTGAACACGCACAGATTTTATTTGTACACACACTCAAATCTTCGTAAACAATGCAATCGACTTGATATCAGAGAGTATTTTACGTGTATAGTCATTCATTGTAATTTAATTTTCAGAAGAAGAGGTGGTGGTGCGAAGCAAAGAGAACAGTCGGTTTTGGACAACGAGCCACGCCCGATCCTTCCGATGCATGTTGCTGCACGACATCCCTCTCGAGGCTGAACGAGGCCGCTTCTCAGGCACCGTACACTTCGACGAGGTCCGGGTGCAGGCGCTCACCTATGGGGACAGGTTCAAACCACGTAAGTTACGCGCACTTCAACGAGGTCCGGGTGCGGGCCTTCACCTACTGGGCAGATGCAATGCATGTTAGTCACGTGCTCCTCAACAAGATCTGGGGGCTGGCCTTCATCTACGGGGAGATTTTCAAACTACGTGAGTTACGTGCACTTCGATGAGGCCTAGAGCGCTCACAAAAAATATCACTTAAACCCTCCAAAAGAGCTCAGCATTGCTGATATAGCACGACTACGAACATTACATTTCCTTGAAGTTCCTGAACACTTATGCGTTCCAATCACCAGCCCAGTCGAACTTCCATGCTTCTCTTCTTAACTATTGTTTCCTTGACGCACGAGGACTGTCTATAATGACAATAATGAAAATTATTATAAAATTTTCATTGTATCAGTCTATAGTCCAAAATAGTTAAAATTAAACAAGTTTCACAAAATACAAATCATTTTAACCAATACATTCAAATTACGCACCAAGAGAACATACGTGAAGACAAATCAAACGTGATATACCTTCGGTTAGAGACAAACGTGAATGAAATACCTCCTTCATAGTATTAATACAAATGGCAATATTGGAGAAGTTAGGTATAAAGTCTACTATTAGTGAACATATTCAGGGTCGCATCCCGCCTGACATCCGCACGCATACAATGGGCTCACAACTTCGAAACGCATTAAGCAGTCAAACATTATTCCTATCAATTTCAGAATCTTCCAGCAGCAGCAGTATTCTGTCCCACCTTTCTTCTAATGTGGATAATTCGCATCCCTCACTATTACATACGGCCTCCAGAAAGTGATTATTAGAGCTTTAAATTCGTTCCTGGAGGGAACGAATACGTTCAGGGAATCAACGTCATATCATGCAAATACCAGGCTAGCAATCGTTCTTCTTGGGACACCATCCAGTCTCCTGAATACATCATTGTATGCTACTCGCAGTTTGCTCGTTGTAACCCTCGTGAATTTACTCCACATTGAGTTACAGTAGATAGGATAACAGTACAATTTAAAAACTACAGAATAACATCCAATGTGCTAAAGTTGAATTTTCCAATAAGACGATGATAACATGATGATGATTGCCAACCGCTAATATTTTCTGAAGTTTAATATAAAAATAGCCATTTTACTCACAAACTGGTTAGGTGTCGTTCTCAAACAGTCTGCCTCAAAACATCACCGCGCAGTCATACTCTAAACATGGGCTTTCTCGGATGTCAATTGGAAGTGAAAAACAAATGTCGGAAGGAAATATGCAACTGAAAATTCTGTTGATATAAAGTATGTATAGACATATATGTATGTATGTATAGACATACAGCCGTTTCCCCCTAGTTAGGGGGGTGGCTAAGTTAGGCAGACACAGAGGGGGGAGGCGCCCAATCTCCCCGCCACAAGACCGCCGTGTCTCTGCCGAGGTTCGAACTCGCGACATGCAGCACCAGAGGCTGACACTGCAGTCGGATACGCTGGATAAATTTCTTCCCATTGACAATATTACTATTAGTGGCATTGTTATATGTGATTGCAATTGTCACTGTTTCAGTAATGTTAGAATTGATCACAGTGTGGTCATTGATATAATTTTATTTTTTATTTTTTACGGACCTCAGTGAGAAATTCATAAGTGCACGGAAGAAAATCATCCAATCATAATCAAAACATCACCATAAAAGAGTGTACAAATAGTAGCAGCAGCCTAGCCGGTGTATTTGGAACAGTTTACTGCATTGGAACTAATACGAACGTCTTGGACCGATACCAGGGGCAGACCATAGGCAGCACAAAAAGCAATTGCTCGCCGTCAGACATAGTACCAAGTTCACAAGAATCAGAACAAGCGCCTGAGAGGGCTGGTAGAAGAGTGGAGTGAGTGATCAGAAGTTCCATGAGAAACAAGGAAAAAATGTTGCTAAATCGGCCATGAGCAATCCTAAATGGTTCTATGCATATGTGAATGAGAGACGCGTTGTTCGTGACAGCATTGGCCATCTACGAAATAGTGCAGGTGATCTAAAATCCTCCGATGCAAACATGTCAATGATACTCAACGTATACTTTGCAACCGTCTTCACAGAGATGTATCGATGTTATGAGAATATAAAAATATACCAGAAGTCCAACTGTCTGGAGAAGTGCAGTTGGAAGATATTCACTTCCTTGTTGGTGAAGGAGAGAAACGACTCAACAAATTAAATATTTCCATTTCTACAGTACCAGATGATCTGTAACCGAGAATGCCACGGAGCCTCTCAAGAATTATAATTAGTGCGCTGTCGGAAGTCTACAACAGAACTATGACTACTGGAATTATTCCAGAAGATTGGAAAGCAGCAAACATCACAGACATATTCATGAAGGGTAGTAGGCAACAGCCAGGTAACTATAGACCAATCAGGTTTATATCTGTGTTCGGGAAAACTTTTGAAATATTGATAAAAACAAGAATAACACGTCACTTTGAGAAAAACTGTACATCAAGGAAACCCAACGCGGCCTCAGAAGCAAACTGAGCTGCCTATCCAATCTCCTGAACTGTTTCAACAAGGGCACCGATATATATAATGAAACCCAAGCTGTCGACCATATTCATCTTTACTTTCAAGAAGCGTTTGATAAGGTCCTCCACGAACGCCTTACTGCAAATAACGGAGGTGCTAGGCATAACTGGAAACGTAGCCAGGTGGCCCGGAAATTGGTTCACGGGCGGCATGCAACGGGTCTGTCTGCCTGGGAAAAAGTCAATGACCTGCGGTAACACGTTCTTGGACCCCTTCTCAGTATAATCTATATAAATGACCTCGACACCGACATCGTTAACAAGTTATCAAAATTTGCTGGCGACATCAAGCTCTGCCACAGAGAGAACTGTGAGCAGGATCACACAACTATCCAAGGGGATCTTGATAACTAATGGACTGGTTTGATAAGAGGCAAATGAACTTTAATATTGTAAAATGCCCTGTTATGCACATAGGATAACAAAATCGAAATTATGCTTACACGATGGCATACCAGCATGTGACTGAAGTCGACCAGCAACGAGGCCTTGGAATATTAATCACCAAAGATCTCAAGCGGAAAAAACAAGTAGAAGCTGGCTACATGAAAGACAATCGAGTTCTTGGCTTCATATCCAGAAACTTCCACTACAAGTCCAGAGATGTCGTGCTTCCGTTATATACCTCACAGGCCCAAATGGAATTGGCGGTACAATTTTGATTCCCACACCTAAGAGGGGATTTTAACAAAATGGATCGCGCTAAGCACCGAGCAACGAAAAAAATACCGGAACTGAAAAAAATACATATCCGCAAAGACTCGCCGAACTCAAACCGATAAGACAGGAAAAAAGACATTGAGGTCAGTTAATAGAAACCGACAAATACCTAAATGGGCTTACCAGAGCAAGCCCTGGGGGCCCTTTGACCGAAATTATAATCCAAGAAACAGAAGTAATGGCCAAAAACTGCAGCTAAAACCATTAAGAACATCAGTGACGGAGAACTTCTTTACATGAAAGATACCAAAAATTTGGAGCCGTCTACCACATGATGTGGTGAACAGTAAAAACGTGAACACCTTTAAACACTGCCTCTACAAATACCGAGAAACTAATCCATCCCCTCACTAAGAAGATGTCACGTTAGGACTACTGCCACAACAACCTCCGTTTGAGCTTTCAGCTTCCGGCTGCCTATGAACGATGGGCACCTCATATAGGCAGGGCTAGTTGTACTGTAAATTCAATTTTGTAGTACCGTTAGAATGGACTCTTTAGCCGTCCCAGGTCTACCACTGTTACTACTGTTATTACTTAACAGTCGCTAGTAGTAGTGACCGCGGAACGCAATTATTGGGGTTAAGGGTTGAAAAGTCCTCTAAAATTTCGAAAGCTCGTTGCGCGCGTGGAAATTCTCGAACGCGCCTATAGAAAACTTACTGCATTGTTGAGTCTATTTTTATATTCTGGTGTTCATGGGCTGCATCCGGCAGCTCATGAATGATGGGCACCTCACCTAGGCAGGGCTAGTTGTACTGCATATTAAATTTTGAAGTACTGCTAGAATGGGCTCTTTAGCCGGTCCTAGGTCTACTATTAAGTGCAGTTGGAAGATATTCAGTTATCAGTTTGAGTTCGGCGATTCTTTGCGGATGTGTATTTTTTAAGTTTCGGTATTTTTTTTCGTTGCTCGGTGCATAGCACGATCCATTTTGTTACTACTACTACTAAACAGTTGCCAGTTATATAAGTGACCGTGGTACGCAATTAATAGGGGGGGGGGGTAAAAAGGTCTCCTATAATTCCTAACGTTCGTTGCGCACTTGAGAAAAAAATATACGGTAATATTGTGTCTACTTGCACATGTTGGTGTTATTTTGAGTTTTGTTGGGTGTATACATTTTGTACGTATATAATAGGAACAATATGGTATGGATAGTAGTTATTGAATTCAATTTCAGAACATAGGAATTGAGTGCGTATTCATCCCTATCTTGAGGCTTATATTGCAAATGTCGAATAGATTGCGCATTCGTCGCTATCAGTATACTTTAATTGAAAATTTCATCGTCATCAGTATGTTTTTATTGCAAATTTAATTGCAGGACATATGTAACATCACGTGCACATGTTACACTGTTAAGAACACATACGTGTTTTCATCCATTGCTGGTAGGAATAGGCCCATAACTTGATTTTTTGTTAGGGTGGGGGTAGGGCTCCTCTAGGCAAAAATTGTCGGCGCCTCTGGAAAATTTTGTCTGATGCGGCAGCTCTTTTCTTATTTTTCTCAACTTGTAATTAGTATTTTCCCGAGCTGTTACGGTCCTCTTTCAGTTATTGTAGGGATTATGATATTTAGGAGGGATTACGAATTTTAGGAGACGGGTCTATATCATATGTATTTGTTATATTTGTTTAGGTCACCCTACTCAGTGGTGTCGTCCCCTCTAGGGACAACTGCACACTCAACCACGACATGCTAATGCAAATAATGATACCGCAGCACGAGTAGAGCGTGTTCCCACAGATGTGGGCCGGGTGGCGGCTGCGCTGTAACCTGCTGTAACACCGAAGAAACTACAAATATGCAAGTAAGTATCCATTCAGCCGGCATGGTCTCGTCCTTTTCTTGTAGACGCGGAGTGGCTGGGCGATCCGCATTATCTTATCTCGTAACCAGTTTTGCCTATTGGAGTAGAGGTTATGTATACTGTAATGGTATTTATGAGGCTTATTATATTGTCGGTTATACTTTTGATATATGGTACAACATGTATATGGATTGACGCCGGGGTAGTATATGTTCGAGCTGTATTGGTTTGGAATTTTAAATAGTTCTTCATACAGTTAGATACATATTAGTATATATTAGTTTTGCATCTTCAATGTACACCGTTAGTTCGGTATAATTTGTTTTATTTTATTTGACATTTTAAAATTTTATGTATTCTCTACGTCTTGTTACGGCTATTGACGTGGCGACTGTAACGATAGAAGATTTTTTTTACAAGGTTAGTTATAAACATCGGTTTAACGTTTCCTTGACTTATTAACGATGGATAGGATTTTTTTTGTGGACGTTGCAGGCTGTTCTCCTATGTAATTATTAGTATTGTAGGTTCATAAACTCGGAAGAGAATTAAAGGTATTTTTAATCATGGTGGACTATTTATAGGTTATGAAGCTTTCTCCGTAAGTTTTCACTACAATTTTTTTTTAATTATTTCGGTAAATTTATGGTGTTAAAAAGATTTTGTCAGGATTAGGTTCTGACGGAAACAGGATTTGGATTTCTCTGTCGAGTTTCATTGCAGAAATATAATTTATATTGTTTTATCAAATTTGTAGTTGTGTTAGAAAATATAAATTAGTTTATGTGTTAATTAATATAGGATTTCAGTATTTGTTACTAGTACGTGCTCCCTAATAAAATAACCATCCACAGCATGGTTTTGTCTGTAGACAAAAATTTCCAACCGGATTCTATTATGTTGTAGTGTAGTTTTTTGTTTTGCTAAGATTAAGTTTTGAAATAGTATTTGGTTTCGTTTTCAGAATGTAATTAGTAAAAAATGGATTCACTGTATGGTATTTCTATTTGATATTTTTTGTTGTTTTTTGCTACAAGGATAGGTATGTGTACCTGTTCCACGTCTTGCTGGGGTATTTACGTTGCCTAAGGAATTTTTCGTGTAGATCTTGCCGGTTGTTCTCGTATGGATTGGTTAGTATTGTAGGTTTATCCACTCGGAAGTAAATTTGAATAGTTATTTTCAATTATGATAAACTATTTTAGACTTTGTATGTCTTCTGAAAGGAGTTTCTCTAAATGAATAATTATTTTTTAGTAGAATAATTACAGTTTGCTCTAGTGTTACAAATTTCTGCGTCGTTTAAGGGCTGATAAAGGATGTTGATCCTATTTCAGATTTGTCGGTAGGAATATTTCAGATAATTTGCTTTAGTGGCATACATTTTTTTGCATTGCGTAGATATTGGTAAAGGATTGTGTCTTGGTCTCTGGTATAGGTTAGGAAAAAATAGCCATCAGCTGTAAGGTTTTATTGATGTGTTATGTGACATTGGTCCTGTTTTAAGCTTTTCAATGGGATTATTTTGGTCTATTTTGTTATTCGTGTTAGAGAAAGATTACTAGGTTTAGTAATTGGTACAGGATTTGATCTCGTTCGTAAAATGACTTGATGAAAAAAGGGATTCACGTTAGTGTCTCTCTACAGAGTTGGGATTTTCAGATAAATTACTTCGCTGTATCTGTCACTGGAATAGAATTACTCCACTGTATCTGTCACTAGAATAGAATTACTCCACTGTATCTGTCACTGGAATAGAATTACTCCACTGTATCTGCCACTGGAATAGAATTACTCCACTGTATCTGTCCCTGGAATAGAATTACTCCACTGCATCTGTCACTGGAATAAGATTACTCCACTGTATCTGTCACTGGAATAGAATTACTCCACTGTATCTGTCACTAGAATAGAATTACTCCACTGTATCTGTCACTGGAATAAGATTACTCCATTGTATCTGTCACTGGAATAGAATTACTCCACTGAATCTGTCTCTGGAATAGAATTACTCCACTGTATCTGTCACTGGAATAGAATTACTCCACTGTATCTGTCACTGGAATAGAATTACTCCACTGTATCTGTCACTGGAATAGAATTACTCCACTGTATCTGTCACTGAAATAAGATTACTCCACTGTATCTGTCACTGGAATTGAATTACTCCACTGTATCTGTCACTGGAATAGAATTACTCCACTGTATCTGTCACTGGAATAAGATTACTCCACTGTATCTGTCACTGGAATAGAATT
>SDVV010028065.1:0-12013 GCA_016164225.1 Gammarus roeselii | reverse complement strand
TATATTTAGCTAACCTTCCCTTGGTTAGGAGGTTAGTCACCCTCCTGACCAGGGGGAAACAGCTGTATGTCTATACATAAATACATACATACACTTGAGTAAAGGTACAATGACGCGAATGCACTGATTAAACAACAAATCTGCTGCAGTAGCTACATGCTCCTACACTACTCAGCAACTCTTTTTCATTCGATGGACCAGCGGCTTCTAAGATTGACTAAACATGCAGGGGATTGGGATGCGCCCCCACGTTAGATAACACGCGACCAAGGTATGCTGCCTACTTTGTAAAAAAAAACAGGATTTGCTTCTGAAATTTTAATACCTGTGCCTTGCATGACTAAATAAATTGTCAAAAAAAAATAGAAGTTCATCCTGAATTTTTTTGAACACAAATATCTCGCTAGAAAGAACTAACAAAATGCAACACTGGAATCTTGCACTGGCTGAACACATGCCACTCTGTGAGAAATAATACTTAAGTTCCTATGAAGAATAAATAACTGTGTATTTCTTGGTCTCCGCGTCTAAAGAAAGTTGTGAAAGTCAATACGCGAAAACATTTTGGCATCTCGAATCTTCCCTAGCACGTAGTCTACAGTAAGCATTTGGTACGTTATCGTTTCCGGGAATTAATTGATCGTTAATGCGTACTTACCGTAGGCTCTCGTTCCACAAGTGGGCTTCAAAATTGCAACAATTGAGCATGCCCAGTCCGAGTAGTCCAGTCCTAGAATAAATCAAACGTTTTCAAAGCGTCCTGGTTCTTCCTGTACAAGACATCTGCATGGAAATATTACACTCATTTGCATGCAAAAGAAATGGATTGCACTAATCTTCAACCTGATTTTTTTCCTAATGTCTAAAATTGCCCCCACAACTGGGAGAGAAAAAGTCGCCCAAATTAAGCGAATAAATAAGATTTGGTTATCATTCTAACTAAAGAAAGTTCCTTGAGCATATTCACTGAGATGTTGATCTTCTCACCAAGTCACAAATGAACATCGGTGATATATTGTGTTATACAGCAACATTCAGTGTAGTTTTCTCTACTGATGTGATGTCATTGATACCGTAACCTATGGCCTTCTGGTTTATAGTACCCACGTTAGCACTTCTAGCACCACATAACATGTTTTCTGTAACAATTTTCAGTAAGAATCCGGTGTCTAATTCTAACCTTTCTTACATCGGCGTAAGTTACCTTATATCATTTGTGAGCGACGTCCTATATTTCAACGTTGTTTGGCCTTGCAGACACTTCTTTAGAATTTAATTGTTACCGTTTTTCCCAGCTCCTTGCTGTTGGCATAGGTGTTGTCTCCAATGTCGCTCCTACTCAATTCATCGAGGGATCGACAACTACTCTTGATCTTCTTGATTTCATGTTGTTTCCTCCTTATAAAAGATGCCGACGGTCCAATTGCTGATTGCAGCGTTGAATCAATTTTCTACTGGGTTGCCACCAAGTCGTCGTACGTTGCCTCTTTTTTACACGTTGGTTTTACTTCTGTTGGATTTCAGCTAACCCGCTTTTTTGGTAAGCATGGTCCCATCAATGATGCCCTTTCTTGCTGGTCATCCTATGCAATTTTCAGGCTCGGGGCTCTGGAATACGAAACTTGTCAGGAAATCCATTACTTCCGAAGTTGGGTCGACGTCCTATGCTGTACGCTTGCTTCAGTCATTTTCGATGTTATACTGTATATGACTTTTCGCAAATAGGTTTGTCAACAATGATGTATTCTTCACATCGTCGCTTGTATTATATCTTATTGTAATAGCAGAGGACTTATTGAAGGTCTGGTAGTCTAATAGAATAGTAATACTTCTAACGATTGAGCACTATGATAAGTGGGAGTAGTAGATTAGATTAGATTGGAGAAAGGAAAAGAAACAGCACGAGTGCTCATGTCGAGTGTTTCCTTGAAAGAAGTGAAAGAAGAGTGGGGGATAGTCAATAAGGCTTTTGAAATTCACTCACACATACAGAAAAGAAGGTTGTAAGGATAGAAATGAGAGAAATCACAAGTACCATCACCACCATACTAGTTACCACCTTACTTCTACTTGAGGCATTTCAGCCCAGTAGAAAAAAAGGTCGAGAGTCAGGTTGACTTTTCAGAAACGGGGCAAACAAGATGGGAAGTGAGGTATTGAGGTTTCAGGCGATCGCATTTCAGACGGTCGAGTAAAGACGGACACGCCAATATGCTCAGCAGACTAATACTTTTCTTCGAGCGCATGCCTGTCGGCTTGCCCCAGAGGTTGGGTCAGACGGATTCCAACTAGGTATTGAGTCTACTTCGAAGGAGCATATGGGTATTAAATTTTGACAAGTCCGTGCACATTTGTGAGGAGTAACCGCACCCAGTTGCCCGGGTAATGGTCCTCCGCCATGTGCTCAGAAGATTAGGTCTGTACGCAAGCGGTTCCTTGAAGGCTGTCGCACTTTAAAATGAGATGGCGGAGTGACCTCTTCAATGAATAGATCTGCCCTTGGCAGATCTATTCATGGAATATTTTGAAAAGTGCAATTGTAGAGAAATTCCAAGCCCAATTTCCTGAGAGTGATTCTCCCTAGTGTTCAGTAGAGTAATTATCTGAACACGCGGGACTGGTCCTTCAAGAGCATTTCAAATTTCATTTGAGACGCCAGAAGGACATCTGCTAAAAAAGGTTGCACGAGACAACTCCTGGGTTTAGTCAAATGAGACACATTTTTTAGTTTGACGAATATTAATCGCAGAATTTTGTCATAAAAGGCAAGTGATCAGTAATTACATTTTGAATTTAGACACTAGTCAACAGAAACGCAGATATTTTTATATTTTGACAAGCATCTACATACAATTTAATCCAAAAAAGAGCAAGGTCGATATTGAAATAGACAATTTGTCAAGCATCTGGGGGAAGGAGGTTAGTATTTTTCTTTAATCCTTGCTGCACCAGGTCCCGCCCGTATCTGTGCTACAGAAGAGAATACGGTTAGTTATCTACATTATACAAGGGAATAGATTTCGAGGTGAGATGTCACTGGGTGCTATAGATAGATTCAAATATGTTCAAGTTAGATGTCAGAGGGACATCTTGCAAATATTATTATTTTACTTGGAAACCGAAGTGCTGCTAAGCAAGGGAGACACAAGTTGTTTACAACTTTTAAATGGTTATTATTCCGGGTTCCTTGAATGCTGACGCACTTCAAAGTGAGACGTCAGAGTTACATCTCCCAGGATAGAGTAACTCGTAGGAACTTTCAAGTTTAGTCAAGAGAAACACGACTACAATAAATTTTGAAAAACGGGTATTACTGCAAGTTGCAGTAAAAAAAACATGCGTATTTAAATTTGAAGTTATGTCGAATCAATTTTAGCCAGAAGAAACAAAGATTTTTAGGTTTTTGATCAATTATTGCAACATTTACTCCCAAAAGCATGAATCAATATTTTAAATTTGGAATTGGCTCGGAAATCGAGTTTAGTCAATTAATTTTTTTTACTTGTGAAGAACAGTTACAGTAGGTTTTAGTCCGAAAGGCAAAAATTGGTATTTAAATTTTGAAATTAGCTCTGACATCTATAAAGAGGGGGTTGACTAGTAGATAAGCTTCGCTTTGCGTCCTGCTGCAACAGGTCTCTCCCGGATCTGTGTTACTGGAGAGAGAGGAGACAGTTAGTTCATCAGCAGAGGAATGGGCTTAAAGGTGAGATGCCGGAAGGGCAGGTGAATTAAGTGCACAAATTTCATGTTTCATATTTCAAGTTGAAATGCCAGAGAGACACCTCTAATAAGTTTACACTATATTTTTATTTCAGCTGAGATGCCTGAAGGTCTTTATATCATTCAAGTGAGTTGCCAAAGGAACATCTCCATGAGATGTGACCAGCGCTGCTAATCTGTATTACATGGAAAACTGTTTCACTATTGTTGTTTATTGTCAGTCTTTTTCTTTCTTCCTGCTGACACGAAGGGAAGAAGAGACGAAAAGAGAATATAATCGTGTCGACAGTCTCCCTCCATAGAAGGGTACTCACTGATTCAATAGATGGATGTTATCCCCATTCCTCTCTTTTTTTCTCTCCCGACATAGAGGGTAGAAAAGTAAGAAGAAAAATACCATGGTGTTGGCAAGGCCCCTCCGTATGTAGATAATCGTTGCCTCAACAATGGATGATATCTGTAGAATCTGCGTCGCACCATAAAGTTGAGCAAGCTAGCCTCCAAATGCGATTTCGATTTTCGCATACCATGGGGTGTGGGTGAATTGCCGTTGCGGCCCATCTGTAAGCGTCGATGGGTCGCCGGCAGACTTCACCCGCACAAATGTGTCGAATCTACGTCGCATCGTAGAGTTGAGCAGCGCTCTTCTTTTGGTGCGGTTTGATTTTTGCATAGCATGTGGTGTGTGGGCGAGTCGTTGTTGCGGATCATCGGCAATCACCGCTGATTTGCATCTATCTATCTTTTCCCATTTTTCTTCTTCCATTTCTCTCCCACAGGGAGGATGGTACAGTGAAAATAAAAATACCATCGTGTCGGCAAGGTCCCTTCGTAGGAAGATACTCATTGCCTCAACAATGGATAAAATCTGTCGAATCTAGGACGCACAGTTGAGTTGAGCAAAGCTCTCCTCCAGGCTAGGGTTCGATTTTTGTATATCATGCGGTGTAAGGGGGAGCCGCCGTAGCGGCTCATCGGCAGGGCCACTGTGTCGCCAGCAAACTTCACTCCCACAAGTTCGTAATTGTGGTGTTTTACTCCCCATTTTTCTCCTTTCTTTTCTCTTCTGGGAGGGAGGGTAGAGAAGTAAAAAGACAAATGCCATCGTATCGGCAAGGTTCCTCTGTAGAAAGATACTCATTGCCTCAACAATGGATGATACCCGTCGAATCTACGCTGTATTGTTGAGTTGAGCAGAGCTCTCCTCTTGATGCGGGTTCAATTCTTGTATATCATTTTATGTGCTGGTGACTGCTGTCGCCATACCAAATAATTTTCGCATCGAGTTGAGCAAGCTCTCCTCTCAAGCGGTGTTGATTCGTAAGATACTATAGTCCCTCATCTGCTTGTCACACTTGGGGGACAACATATGGCCTCCAGGCTAGCGGGCTGGGTGATTGGGAGTACCGTTACGGGCTCACACCCAGTACCGGTGACCCTGGCGTGGGTTTAATGGTAGGTGTGAGTCACCGTACCGAGATTTCATCAGTCTGTCTGCACTTGCAATGTAGTGTTTTTAGTCTGTACTTGCAATGTAGTATTATCAGTCTGTCTGTACTTGCGATGTTAGTGGTAGAAAGCGTTCCATTTCGATAAGGAGTTTTTCAGTGGCTTGAGTTGGTTAGCAATAGCAATCATTACATTCTTACTTATAATGAAATTATGAGTAATTGTCAACAACGACTAATAATGGATTTATTAGTAGTAATAACTTGAATTGTAAAGAAAGTCGTGTCATGCTTCTTCCCTATGTCCCTATAACTAAAAGCTCGAGAGCTCCAGGGACAGCTGTGTCGCTCTCAGGTTAAACGAGTCACGTAACCCAGGTCTTGTCGAGCGCGTTTGTGAACGCATTCACGGATTCAGTGCCAACTACCGCAGCTGGTAAGTTGTTCCAAGCCCGTGAGATTGCGATCGGGTAAAAGGGTTGCGCTGTAGTCGTAGCGAAACGTTTTTCCACAAGTTTCGCTGTTGTTTCGGGTACGAATGTTGTTTCGGGTACGAATGTATCACGGCAATACAATCTCTTCCGTTTTGCAGATAAAGTTACGAGAGATGTAGCTATCATGTGTTACTTTCTTCGGAAGCGCGCTTCCATTTTAAATATTTCAAGATTAGGACGCCCAAGTCTCTCTGCTGGTCAACAGTTGCATGATCGCTTCCTGCCATCGTGTGGTTGAAGTTGGCATTGCGACAAACCATGTGCAAAACTGTACATTTTACAACATTGAAGGGCATCTGCTACGCTTCCGACCATTGGACGAGTTTTTCGAGATTTTGTTGAATCTCAACTCTGTCTCTCTCCATCCATGCTGCATGGCAGAGCTTCGTGTCGTCGGCAAATTTCGATACGTTGGACAAAAACCCCGCATTCATGTCGTTTACATAGATGAGGAAGAGGATAGGGCCCAGGACACTGCCCTGGGGTACCCCAGAGGTAAGAGGGGCCCACTCGGACAAGGTCAGGCCGATGCCGACTCTTTTCTTGCGCAGCCAATGAAGTACGTTGCCACTGCTTTCGAGCTCAGAGACTTTGTGTAACAGTCTCATGTGCGGCACCTTGACGCAGACTTTTTGGAAGTCTGGGTAGATGACATCCACTGCCTTGCGGTGGTCGTTTACGTTGATCACCTCATTGAAAAAGTCCCGCAGATTCGTCAGACAGCTCCTCATACGGCGGAAGCCGTGTTGAGCGTCATGAATGAGTCCGTTGTTTTCTAGATGATCGACGAGAGGATTTCGTATCAATCGCTCGATGGTTTTGCACACGATCGACAATTCTCCAGTCTTCGGGAATCTCACCACATGTCATCGATAAGATGACGACGTGGGTTAAGGAATCCGCCAATTGTTCTCGAGTTTCCTAAGAACTCTTGGGTGGTGTCCATCTTGACCGATCGCTTTGTAAATGTCCAGTTTCTCAAATTGTTTGACAACGTCCTCTCATGTGAACACAATGTCGTTGAGGGTGACTCCCCCAGCTTAAACAGTATCTCGTTCGTAGCCGGAGCCCTCAACTGTGAACACTAAACAAAACAAGCTTTTCAGAACACTGACCATGTCCTTAGGTGACGTTCTGAGGACACTATCTTCATCTACTAGCGGACCAACTGAGTTCCAAACAATTCTACGCTCGTTGACGTAGCGATGGAAATTCTTTGGGTTCTCCTTGTCATTATCCGCCAGGCTTTTCTCTTTCGTACGCTTAGATGATCGACTAGCCTAGTGGCTGTCCCACAAGCCAGGCGATGCAGTTCTGTCACTTCTGCGGTGTTGTCCCCATTTGTTGCGCATTTAGTTGATCGCGACGATTTAGGGCTATTACAACTCCGACGTTAAACCAAGGGGGCCTGAACCTTTGATCGGAATTTATTGTCCTGATTGGTATACATTGGTCGCTGGCGTCGCGAACTATCTCATTGAGGATGCGGCAGCAAGCACCATCCGTACCTTATATGAAATTTTCGAATAAGTTAAGCGCAGTAAGTTGTTCTCTCATCCCATGGAAGTCGGCTCGCGCAAAACTAGGATTGCGTATAGCTCCCTTGGGGGCTGGACGGGGCACTTTGATGGTGAATTCCGCAGCGTTGTGGTCAGCACCTCCCAGGTTGTTGCCAACTAGGATGTTGCCGATCAAGCGCTCCTCAGTTGACATGACTAGATCCAGTATGTTGTTCCCCCTGATTAGTTCACAAACATACTGGGTCATGCCATTATCGGCGATAAACCGATAATGGCATGTGCATGGGGCCTGTGTAGTTAGGCTCACCTAGTCAATATAAGGGAGATCGAAGTCGCCTTAGATGATTGTCTCGTGATTATTTGAGACTATTTCTTCCAGCTTCTCATAGAGCTGGGCATCTTGTCCCGCAAGGGTGTGACTGTTGCGACACACCAATGCCAGTTTCAATGTCGCATGGGCTATTTTGATTTCTGCGTTGAGTATTTCGTAAGAAGTTGTGACGAGCGTTACTATAAGAAATGGATACAGAATCTCCTTTATGAACAGCATGGGCCCGCCCTCTCGTTTACTAGGGGTGGGGTTGTCCACGCAGAACATTTTGTAGCCTGGTAGCATTATCTCTGATGCCAGGTTTATACTCTGGAGATCGAGCCATGTTTCGTTTAAGTCAATGACATCAAGCGAGTACAGGGTCACCAGTCCCCTCAATTCGTCGAACTTAGGGGCATAAAACTGCGCGTTATAGAAGAAGACCTTAAGACGGTGCGTGTATCGGTCTTCGACTTCTTCATCATTGGTGGGGTCTCGACCTGGCGGCTGTGGACCAGGATCTTGACCATCCCTAGAATCGCCTTCTTGTGAGCCCTGTAACTGATCTACCGTGCCCACAGTTTCTCCCTCCTAGATCGACCGATTGATCTTCGCTCCCGTCGAGGAATTTGCTGCAGGCACAGGGCCTTCTAGGTATGTTTCCCTGCAGTCAAAAGCCCCCAGATCCATAACTTTTGAGCATAGTATTTCTTAGCGCTTAAGTGGAGTAGTCTGCTAAGTCGGGCATTTCCTACATCTTTCAGGAGTACGCCGTCTTTTAGGAAAAGATCGGGCCTCTCCCGAAAGTCATCAAACAGTTGATGAAGTATACTCCACTGGACATGCAAATGGTCTCGAGGGCTCGATTTGTATAGGTTAACTTGCTATACAGCTCGTCATCATCATTTATTCGCGGTAATATAGATGTGATGGCCACTCGATCCGTTTTTGCCGTAAAGGTTAGAAATCATCTGCCTATACATAGCTAGCAGATCTTCCGACCTTGTCCTCTCAAGATCATTGGGGCCTACATGGCAGATTATGTGTATCTCCCGACTGGAAACTTCAATTTATGCAAGGGCACCTCAGATCTTCTCAATCGTGGCACCGGGTTTGAAAAGAACCCGCCTCTTTATCTTACACCTATGAGCAAATTCAACCGCCTGGTGTCAAATGGTAGAGTCACCAAGGACAAGTGTCTCAATTTCACCGTCCAGTTCGGTGAATTTCTCAAAAGTGTTCTGCGTTGGTATCACAAACGCTGGCCGATTTACGAAAGTGAAGAGGATTGGGATCTACTGAAATCCATCCGAATCTCCGCCGCCCCGTCGAGGTTGGGATTCCAGCACCCAACCCCGTCGAGGTTGGGTGCGGTTTCGATCAGGCCAAGAGGTCAGGCAGCCGATGACCTTTTGGCCTGACAGGAAGTAGGTACCCCGGGTTTGGTTATAGAGGTGGAAGCGAGTTGTATGCCCACATCCAGCACCGGTAGCCCTGATATGGGTTTTTGGATGGATCCGTGCTGCCGTTGCAGACCTAGGACGTCTCGGTTGGAAGTCAGAGCATAACCATCAAGACTCCTCCGCGATCGAACTGGGTCCCCCCTGTCAATCCTCTCTCGGGATGCCTCTCCATCCAGCTGTAAAACATGGACTACCAACTCGTTAACTTTTACTAGTTTCCTCGTCTCTTCCGCCAGGCCCTTACTAGCCTTCTCCATATCAAAACGCAAGTCTCTACTGAGGTCTGCAGCGAAACTCTCTAGATCACGCTTACTAACAAGGTCCTATTAGACCCTAAGTACCTCGGCTCTCACCTTTGTTGCGGACTCACAAGTCCTGCTGATCTCCAGTCACATCTCCACATACTCACTGGCGACAGTGCGCAGCTGCTCGTCGAGGACAAAGACCTTCCCCGCAAGGATCCCGTCCACTTCGTCGTCGTCGTCCCTCCTCCGCGGGTCCTGGGAGGTCTCCAGGACCAGGTCAAGCCTGCCATCCAGCCCGCACAGTCGACAGACGAGGTTCTAAGCGTCCTGCTTCTCGAGGTCCCTGATGACGTTCCTGCTCATCCTGGCACAGCAGAGGATGAGCCAGAGTAGGAGGCATACTTAAACGTCATACGTGGGAATCTCTGCACTCAACCGCCCGCGCGCGTCAATTTACACTTAATTACAGCACTTATGACAGCTCTCACACTTATTTACAGGCGATTAATTCAAGATAAATTATACTTAATTCAGTTCTCACAATTAATGTACCCAAAAGAGAGTCAACAAAAAAGTACACAAAAACAAATCTGCAAGAAAGTACACAAAAGAGAATCTGCAAAAAAAGTACACTAAAGAGAGACGGAATAACGTTGTGAAGGGAACAGTGAAAATTATAGGATGAAGGGTGTACACAGGAGTAAGACCTCGCTGGTTTAGGTGCTGTTCAATACTGACGGACCTTCCAGGCCCATATCCTCTCGTTGCTGATACGTACAATGTCACACATACACATCACGTAAACACCCGTCCACGTTTCTTCACACTTCTCAAGTTGAGTGGTTTTCGTCATCGTCTTTCGGTTTTATTTAACAACTTTACTTACTGCAACATAACAGCGGGGTAGTAATAATTTGGGTGCTAACACCTGGCCTGGGTTCTCTTCTTACAAACTACATTGCAGTGACACATCACCAGCGAAAAGAGAGCCTTCTTCTTTATTGCATGCTTGATTCATGACACTTTGTTAGCGCGCAGCTTTTGTGGATGGTACAGGACGTTGTCAACTATGCTACCGACCTAACATGCTATACAAACGAACATCCTACAGAGGCATACATGGATACAGTACAATGAATATACTCCCCACAGGCATTGATGTGTTACAGCAGTGAAACATCCCTAGGAGGCAGCTATCAATCTAGGTTACTGATTGAAGGCGCTCATTGTATCGTAATCACTTATAAATTCCGTTTCATGAACTATTATCTTCTTTACACAACTTATTTCACAAGAACTTGAAATTAGATTTGTAGTGAGGTTTCATTTTTTTTCATTACTGCTGCTTCCGTGCGTTTTATTTTAGTATCATTTGGTTTGCAAATCGTATCTGATAACTAACGAAATTTTTAAACATATTGTTGGTTTCTTAATTTCTCATTCCAAGTTTCAGAAGTTTTTAATTTTGTGTTCATTTCTTATTTCATTTCATGATATTTTGGTATAGATATGACCTTCGAATTGGATCGTTATCCATGAACTCAAGTTTGAAACTGAAACACTGACAATAAACCTGATTGATTGTTTTAAAAGTACACTTCAAATCTGCGCAGACACTAGTTGGGCTAGTAAAATTCAATGTAACATACTCCAACTAACAAGCAACTTTGTAAACACTTCCTGATGAGTGATAACGCAGGTATGTAGAATTTTGGTTTCGAAGGAGTTTCAACAGTTATTCTAGCCCAAGGAGGGCAATTGTCTCTGTAATCAAATACAAATTGCCGTCCCATTGACCTCTCATGATATTCATTGATATATGATCTCGAAGTGACGCATTGAAGAGCATTTCACAAGGAGGAACTCTAGTTGGTTTGGTTATAGTTGGAAAAAATACGCAGAACGCATAACAATGCCAAAACTAGTGATGTGAACAGAGTCCTGATCATGAACATTTACATTGAAGTGTCGGGCTACGATTAAGTTTGTCCTAAAGAAATGAATTCATTAGTATGTTGATCACGGGTATTTCGGTTTTAATTAAGGAAATTATACTCATTTTTTGTGTAAGATTAAAGAAAAGTTCCATGCATCAAAAGACTGCGTTTCCTAGGATTAAACTGTAACCTCTCAAAAAACAAACAAAAAAATTGGTAACCAGTCTCCTCGATCAGCTAATTGTCAAGCCTTTGACGGACCTAACTGCCTAAGTTGGAACCTCGTCGCACCACCTGATCCATTGCTAAGCCTTTAATATTAAAGATTCACATTGAAGGATTACATGTATCCTGACCCACTTCCCAATTTTCGTTGAATGTGACTTGTATTTTAACTAATCCCGAAGGGAATTGGCATGATTCCCGAAATTAGCAGCACAGTCAGCAATTTGTGAGCATATCTCGTTATAATGAAAGTAGTCCACTCCTGGATAGCAACATCCATTGCTTTTGTTACAAGATATTTAATGTTGATCAGCTTCACGGCATGTTAGGTTGATAGATCTAATCATCCTAACCTAACCTATTCTATCCAAGAATAATATACTATCGATCCACTTTTCATTCTTACATATGATTTTTTCGGTGTTTTAGGATTAATGCCTTTCAATTATCTTCACTTGACTCCACATTTTGATCTATCCTATGCAGTTTTGATTCACACTTCCAGTTTTGTTCCAGCAAATTTCATCCATTATTTCATAGGTAATTACATCGTTATATGAATGTTATAGCTATTTTCATATGATTCTTGATTTTAATTTGACACAATTCTAAATTACTATTACATGTTATTCACACCCATCAAAAAAA
>SDVV010028064.1:0-10093 GCA_016164225.1 Gammarus roeselii | reverse complement strand
AGGCTCGATGAGTTCCCTACAAACCTTGTTGAAAGGTAAGGACAGAGTTTTCATAGGGTCATCACGAGGTTGAGGAGCAGAAGCAGTGTAAAATTTTCGTTTAGCATCAGAAAGTGCACGCTCTATGAAATGACTAGGATATGCTAATTCGAGCAAAAGAATATCTAATGTATGATAATTCATCTTTCAAAAAAACGGGATCACAAATCCTAAGTGCTCTCAAAAACATGGAATATACTACTGACCGCTTAACATGTTGTGGATGCCAAGAGAAGAATTGTAGATAAAGGCCCGAATGAGTTGGTTTACGAAACACGGAAAATTGAAAATAATTTAGATTCCTTATAACATTAACATCTAAAAAGGCAAGTCGAGAATTTATTTCCCACTCCACGGTAAATTTTATTCTAGGTGACAAAGAATTCAGTTCATTGATGAATAAGTCAAAATTTGCATCGCAATCACAACATGTTAAGCGGTCAGTAGTATATTCCATGTTTTTGAGAGCACTTAGGATTTGTGATCCCGTTTTTTTGAAAGATGAATTATCATACATTAGAAATTCTTTGCTCAAATTAGCATATCCTAGTCATTTCATAGAGCGTGCACTTTCTGATGCTAAACGAAAATTTTACACTGCTTCTCCTCCTCAACCCCGTGATGACCCTATGAAAACTCTTTCCTTACCTTTCAACAAGGTTAGTAGGGAACTCATCGAGCCTATCCTAAATTCTCATGATATTGGAGTTTCATATAAGAATTGTTCTTCCCTTCGGTCAAAATCAGTTAGAACTAAGCCCCTTTGCAACTCAGATGATAGGTCGGGTGTTTGTGTGGTCCCTTGTTCCAATTGTCCTGAAGTTAATATCGGTGAGACTGGTCGGACCCTTGCTACAAGGCTCAAGGAGCATAAAAGCTATGTCCGTTACGCTAAACAAAGTAGTGCAATTTTCAATCATCTTCATTCGCAGGATCACAATATAAATTGGAATGCATCTAAAATAGTATTCCCCTCTAATGACATTAAAAAACGTCTAATAATAGAATCTTCATTAATACAGCATCTTCCAAATTTCAATCTTATGGGTGAAGTGTGTTCCGTTGACAGAGCCACTAAAAATATTTTATTATCATCCAATCCTGATATTTTAAATAACTTACCACCCCCATAATAGTTTACCTCCTTCTAGGTGTAAGTTCATAGTGTGTGACCTTCACCTCGTCAAGGTTAGCTTGTTTTACTTGCATCGCCAAGGTTAGCTTGTTTAACTGGCATTGTCACTTCACATGATTAGTTACTTTTGATATCCCCAGTTTTAAATAGGTAGTGCTGATACCTTCAAACGTTGCCCGTAACCATACACGCGAATGTTCCTGTCAGTTGCTTTGGTACTGTGCCTTGTTTGTTTTTACTGATATTGAACTCTTAGTGAATCTGTAAAAATTTAAAATTTACCTTTTTTATCTTTTCAGATTTAGGTATTCTAATTCTTTTTATCGTGCCTGATGATGATCACAGTCCGTGATCGAAATATAGCACATTTTACTCTTGTTAACCAATTTTTTTAAATGCAATGAAAATTTTAAGAGCGGCTTATTTCCCTATTATATTCCGGCTCGTGATTGAGCTCTTTGCCTCTAATCACGTTTTGGTTATGTTGTGCACCGGTCCAACAAGACACAGCGTTGTGCACTAACCACTTAACGATCACGGCCATAACACAGGTTCTTCAGGAACTTGGAGAAGGAAGGCGCAAATAATACAACCATATATTATTAGCCAGAGCAGGGCGCAGAGAGTGGTCATCATTTGGAACAAGTCAATTGAAAACCTTAATAAACAATAGCTGAGTACTAAAGGTAGGAACGAAGTTGGAGGCAGTTACAAAGCAGGGAATGCGAAGTCCAGTAAGCTCCGGTCTACGATAGACTCGCAAGAGATGGACTTGTTAGATGTAGACTCGTAAGATATCGACTCGTAGACGCTTAAGATGTAGACTCGTAAGATGTAGACTCGTAAGATGTAGACTCGTAAGATGTAGACTCGTAAGATGTAGACGCATAAGATGCAGACTCGTAAGATGTGGACTCGTAAGATGTGGACTCGTAAGATGTGGACTCGTAAGATGTGGACTCGTAAGATGTGGACTCGTAAGATGTGGACTCGTAAGATGTGGACTCGTAAGATTGGACTCGTAAGATGTGGACTCGTAAGATGTGGACTCGTAAGATGTGGACTCGTAAGATGTGGTCTCGTAAGATGTGGTCTCGTAAGATGTGGTCTCGTAAGATATGGCTGCACACAAACGACGACTAGTTTCTTCCCTCTCTGAACCCATACTGTCCTCCAAAGTCAGCCAGCCGCAGCTAGCCAGACCTCCTCCTACCACTCTGTGCAGTATCGGTACGCCTCACGGCACGCCGCGGTCACGTCTCCGACAGTGACCGTTCTGTTGACGGCGGTCAGTGAAGCGAAGGAAGCTAATGCGGATGGAAAAAAATAAGTGATGATCTATTTATTTCGTTTTTTTTGTTGATGAAAAACACTTTAGAATACCTACATCAGAGTGCAGTGAGACTACTTTGTGCGTCTGTGAGAACTTTGGAGCTATGATGGTAAAAAAACATTCATTGGGGCAATTAGCATGGATGTTTCTTTCGCACTACACCTCTGATGCCTGGAAACAATTAATAACATGCTTTCAGTAAAATATGAACTCCTTTTAGAGCAAACAAAAATAGAAACCACGAACAATGATAGAGAAAACGTTTTATCCAATAGTATTTTATGTGAGCCTTCTGAATGAGCAGGGCTGGAATACATCGAGATCATAAACGGTTATGAGCAATAGACTTCCTAGTTTAATGGTACCTTGAATCTTAAAATATGGATGGATAGCGAAGGCATTTACTTTTTTTTGATCACTCATTGTGTAACAACGTCCATGGCAATTCAACGGTTTTTGGGGGAGAGCCTATTTGAGAAGGTTACTGATATACATAAAAATATGTGGACCAAACTTTATATCGATTATTCAAACACAAGAGAAAAAGAGTTTGACGTCCGAGGGTAAAAAGGATCTCATAACGTCAGTGTTCAAACACCAGATATAAGAGTTTGACGTCCTGAGGGGAAAGTGCTCTCATGACGTCGGTTCAAACACAAGATAGAAGAGTTTGGCGTCATGAGGGAAAGGGGCTCTCATGACGTCGGTTCTCTAACGACCTATAGATCGTACTTTCCAAACCAATTATATTAATTGAACTGTTTATCGCGAGTATCATACACTATGATGTTGTATGCTGACTACCATCAATCTATGATCACTATACTAAGTGTTATGAAACGTAGTGAGTAGTCAATCTAAGACGTCATCGCGGATTTCGCCTTTCATATATTTTTTTCCATTTTTAGCGTACTTCAAAGCTATGAATTTTATGTAGCTAGTATGGGAGAAGCTAACATATCGATGCGTAATAAAGAACATTTCAGTAGACCTTTCCCGGGGAGGATGAATGATTAATCATTATATAGATCATTACAATTTTTTTTAATTCTATTATTTCTTCTTTCAGTAGCTCTATTACTTCTCAGTGCCCCATTTTCATGGAATAAATTTTGTATTTGTTGATTAATTACGTACAGCTAGACGCCCACATGGAGCCCTAGGTTGGACTATGCGTTGTGTTAGTCTAGTCCATTCGACGCCGGAAGAATTTGCACTCTCCCGGGTGCATAATAAATATCCAATCACAGCTAGACGCGTCGGTGACTAACTGGTGAAGTGATGCTGATTCTGATCTTCGAGTGTAAAAGTCTTTCATGGGCATGTCATGACACTGTGTGGGGAGAGGACGAGGCCAGTCGAGGCAAGTCGAAGTGAGTTGAGATGAATCGACGGGGCTGGCGATGAATCGAGATGAGTCGAGACAGGTTGAGGAAGGTGACCCAGGGTACCCGGGTACTCGGATACCCGCGGGACTCAGAGGACCCGAAGGACTTGGGGACCATCCAGGTCTCTTCTGCTGCCCTTTGCGACCCCTTGAAACCCTTTGGGACCCCCTTGTGAAACTTTGAGACGCTTTGCAATGCAATGCTTGAGGAGGAGAATACGGTCTTTTTAGTCCACGTGAGAGAGAGAGAGATGAGTAGATTCAGATCAAAGCGCGTCGGGTCGAGACGAGTTGAGAAAAATCGACTTAGTGAGGACGACGAGTCGAGAGGAGTCGAGGCAAGCCGAGACGGGCTATGACGAGGGTCCGAGGAACCCGGGACTCGAGGAACCCAGGGGATTTGGGGGACACTTCGGAACCCCCTTGGGCACCTGCGGAATCCGAGGGACCTCTGCACTCCCCCTCTCTCCAATTCTCCAAATTTAAAACCCTATATCCTTAAACCGTGTAAGTGTTCGATGTCAATAATTTAAATAGATCTTGCAGCTTACGATATACTTGCACAGAGAGAAAGAGGCGAGTCAAGGCTAGTCGAGGCATGTCGAGACGAGTCGAGACGAGTTCAGGCAAGTCAAATTGAAGGGTGACTAGTCGAGACGAATCGAGATGAGCTGAGAATAGTAAAGATGGGTTTTGATGAGGGGACCCGAGGAACCCGGGGGACTCGGAGGACCCGGTGGATCAGTGGAATTTAGAGAACCCGGGGAAATTTGAGGACCGGGGGACTTAACGGACACTCCAGAAACCCTGCGCGACCTCTTTTAGATCTTTTGAGACCTTTCTGAGATCCCTTGGAGCCCGAATGACCTCTGCCCCCCTTATTTCCTTTTCTTTCTTTCATTTCCTACCTAACCACGATGCAGAAACATGTCCGCTGGAATAATGCGAGTGTAATTGAGCGAGAAGCTGTTTGTAAGCCTGTGAATAAGTCCTTAGTTTTCTTCGTATGTGTGCGCTGACGCGTGCACGGACCGCTTGTAAGTTTTCAAATTACCTGACCCGCGTTGCTGTAAGACTTGAATTTGTTAGAGAGTATTGCTCTTGAATTGTAATAGTGTGTTGAAATTGATTTTATCGGTGTAACTGTATACCTTGTATTCTGCTCGAGTACGTTTCATCGTCGCACTAGCGTGCGTGTACAATGCAAGTGGAAGTTCTAAGTGGTTGGAAACGGTGACTCGTTTGTTGAACTATTATTCTTGTATGCACCAGCTTTCGTGTGAGTAACAGCTGAAACTTCTAAATAATTAGGATTTCGGTAATACTATTGTTCTCGCGCACAAAGGTGTTCGGGCCTACCAGAGTCGATGATCTTCGTGTCACACGGTTGAGGTTGGGTTGACTCACATCTGATGATCTTTGTGCCATACGGTTGAGGTTGGGTTGACTCACATCTGATGATCTTCGTGCCACACGGTTGAGGTTGGGTTGACTCACATCTGATGATCTTCGTTTCACACGGTTGAGGTTGGGTTGACTCACATCTTATGATCTTCGTGCCACACGGTTGAGGTTGGGTTGACTCACATCAAGGGTCCGCTAATAACGAGCCCCTAACTTAATCTAATCAGTCGACATTCGAGAAGTCTTTTCTCGCGGTGTGCGTCGTCATTCCCGAACTTCAAAGGCATTTTTTGTCCAGATTGGGAAGAGTTTCTCCCAACAGCTCACAGAGGCGCTTCGCCTCATGCGCTTCAGATTCTCGTGCTTCAACCAGCCCTTAGAAATCTTTCGCCTTATACTGAACTCAGGATATGGTTACTCCTCATGAAATCATTTCCGTAAACTCAAAAGGTATAGAGTCGCCGAAGTGAACCAACGCTAATATGCTGCTACACTCGGAACACCAAAGATCTGTCGTGCTAAATAAACTTAGTTGGTACCTACACACTTTCTAATGAAGGAATAATTATTAAATCATTGTATGAATTGCTTATGAATGCACAAGAAGCCAGCCAATACATTATATGTTTTGCTTATGACGTTACAGGGTACCAGACAATACATTATTTGTATTGCTTGTGACGTTACAAGGCGCCAGCCAATACATTATTTGTATTGCGTATGACGTCATAGGGCACCAGACATTATATGTATTGCTTATGACGTCATAGTTCACCAACCGGTTTTAAGCTCCCTCAACATCAGTGTCAGTGTAGTCATTATTTTCAGAGGTACAATGGTACAAACCTTGTGTTTGCCTCAGTTTTATGTAGTTGTAAAACTGCCGCTCCTGACCACAAAAATTTAAGCCAAAAAAGGCGAATATTTTAGTCGCTGCAAGCTCCAGGCCACGATATTTCTCTCAGCTAATACCGGCTGTTGCGCGCCTCTCCGCGTCCATCTTCTCACAAAATTTAGCTATCAGCAAACCGACGGATAAACATGCCCTCGTTGTACCCTCATGCGGTGAAGGATATTGTGGTTTAGTGAACCGTCGGGCGTGGCGTGAGAGGGGAGAGCTGCTTCTTGGTGGGAGAGGCTCTACATGGATGGAATGGATGGACCACTTCGTCTGAATAGGGTGCATGATGCTGAAAAGTATAAAAAAAAACTGCATAAAGTTTTCAACTTGACAATATTGTCATCAAATACCGCGGAAATTGTTCAGGAGATATTAACCAAGAAGTAACCTATTTGGGCCCAGCTAATGTGCTAACAGTGGTTTATTCATGAACAAATATAGTAAGAAACTTAACCAGTGTCGTTCAATTAAAAGAATTTGCGTCGACACTCCGGTCCAATTGCGGCGAGAGTTTTGTCAGGTTAGATCGACCGAAGCAAGAGTCCAATAGCAATGGACAGGATCTTGCTGTTGGTCGAGGTAAAACCGAGGATCAGATCGACCGTAGCAGGAGTGGACAGGTCGACATTACGGTCAGATCGACCGTAATGGCAGTGGACAGGACTGGACTAAGAGACTCTTTGGAACCTATTTCTAAAGACATTCATTGGCTACTCACTATAAATACATTTATAGACTCGAAATTCTTGAGTGTCTATTTCTAGAGAGAGTGGCAGACGCAGAATACGTTTTGAACTCGATGTTTGATTTTCACTACTTGATATTCGCTGTGTCGTTTGATACAGTCTTTCTATACCTCGATATCTGCATTTTTGTAACTTAATACTATTTTTTAAAATTTTCTTCTTCCATCAAAAAACTTGCATTTCCCAACTTTAAATTTGCTTTGCCAAACTCGAAACTCGACTTTAGGAAATTTTCTATTTGAGCTTCACTATTATTTACGAGGACACAAGTAAGATTATTGAAAATCGAGTCGATTATTTAAATGGACACTGGTAGGAAGAGCGGGGATATTGCCGACTGATTACAAACGAACTAGCATGACAGGACAGAATGCGACTGGGCCGATTTGTAGCTAAATTCGATGAACTGCCGAGGAGGGGAGTTATGCGATCTTGATCTCTGCAAATATCAACGACCGCATCGTTTTCGTTCATCAGTTACCTGAAATTCCGAAGAATTATTTAAATGTGTTGAATAAAATTCGTTCACTGTACAAAACATCGTTTTTGTTTCGTCAATAGTTAAATTTCTGCGACCCAGATTATTTAAACTGAACACATTTTTGTCTGCTCCAGAATTGGTTCCAGTACTCCATTTCCCTGTTCGCTGCAGTTCTCTGCTAGCCAGACCAGACTCAACCGCACACTTGCTAATGTACTTAAATATTACAGCTCTTCCTAACGAGCAATTAGCATCTTCCTCATCCAGCCCCACCCCCCAGTTTGTCTCAAGCGTCCCCTACCAACAACACAAAACACTTAATTGTTCCCTCGCGTCGCCTGGAAGGTGAGCTGTTGAATTACATAATGAAATGAAAGCGTTTTACGGCGAGGTACCGACTGTTTACTCAAACACTGAAATGGTTTCGGCGATCTGCTGCTCCAGCAACACACCAACGCTTTTTGTTTACAATGAGATGGCTTTGATGCTCCATTGTGTTTTGACATTGCATCAACACAAATATGACATAGAGAGGGCTTCGGTGTCCCCTTGTTTTGACACTGCATCAACGTCGTTCTGACTCTCAGAAGTCTTTGATGTTACCTGTTTTTTAGAGTACATCAACATTGATCTAGCTATGAGAGGACTTAGATGCTCCCATGTTTTGACAATACATAAACACTGTTCTGACAACGATGGAGCTGTGGTGCTCCCGTGCTTTGGCGATACATCAACACTTTTCTGAAGCGAAAGTGCTTTGGTGCTTCCTTGTTTGACGGTACATCGACACTTGTCAGACAATGAGAGGACTTCAGAACTCTCTTCATTTGTCAGTACATCAACTCTGTTAGATCATATTGGTAGTCCCTTGTTTGCACTATACATCAAACTGTTCTGAAATTGAAACGGCTTTGATGCTTCTCTGTCCCAACACAGATAAATATTTACTAACACTATCCAAATCGGACACAACAAACTCGTTTGTCAGAGTAACAAGATTATTTTGTTGCCGTTTTAGATTGATTTTACTGTAGAAACAAAACAATTTGTGCAGCAACAAGACAAGTTTGTGACGTCCAATTTAGTATCTGCTACCAAATGTTTTTTCAACATGTGCACAGGATAAGGCCTCTCTGTGGCATCAACAATAACAACAAGAGTATTAAATTTACATTGGAAACCTTCAGTAACTCCAGATTAGAAATAATTCAATACCATATGAAAAATATATAGAAATCCACGGATCAACCAATCGTATACACACACATGAGAAGATTGCATTCGTTTTGTTATTGCATGACTTAACATTAGAAACTGAAGGACAGAATCGAAGGTCGTTAGCTCTTCAATGACGTCATCAAGGGAATCCAAGAAAGATTGGTGAACCATATTGCTTTTTTAGAGTTACATCTGTAGCCGCTCCTTTTGTTTACTAAAATAGAACTGAACGAAAGGAGGGACAACCAGCTGGTATGCATACGAACAGCCAGGAATCGCGCATATGCAGCCGTTGAACGATTGCACCTCCTGCTGTTTGATGGATAGACAAGTAGGCAAGCAAAGGAAAGGATGCAAAAACATAGGAAATATATAGATAAGGAAAGTACCTTCCCAATATCCATCAGCACTTCATGGACACTGGAGAATTATTGGAGCGTGTATGAAAGTCATCGGCATGACGAAGGCCGGATATAAACATGCCACCTTGATAGGGTCAACACCTTGTATAAAGCCATCGGCATGACGTAGGTCGGATTGAAACATGCGACATTGATGAGGTCAACACCCGGTCTAAAGTCATCGGCATTACCTAGGTCGGATTGAAACATGCGACATTGATGGGGTCAACACCGTGCCTAAAATCATCGGCATTACCTATGTCGGATTGAAACATGCCACATTAATGGGGTCAACACCCGGCCTAAAGTCATCGGTATTACCTAGGTCGGATTGAAACATGTCACATTGATGGGGTCAACACCCGGTCTAAAGTCATCGGCATAACCTTGGTCGGATTGAAACATGCCACATTGATGGGGTCAACACCCGGTCTAAAGTCATCGGCATTACCTATGTCGGATTGAAACATGCCACATTGATGGGGTCAACCCCGTGCCTAAAGTCATCGGCATTACCTATGTCGGATTGAAACATGCCACATTGATGGGGTCAACACCCGATCTAATGTCATCGGCATTACCTAGGTTGGATTGAAACATGCCACATTGATCGGGTCAACACCCGGTCTAAAGTCATCGGCATTACCTATGTCGGATTGAAACATGCCACATTGATGGGGTAAACACCTGGTCTAAAGTCATCGGCATTACCTAGGTTGGATTGAAACATGCCACATTGATCGGGTCAAGACCCGGTCTAAAGTCATCGGCATTACCTAGGTCGGATTCAAACATGTCATATTGATGGGGTCAACATCGTTTCCAAAGTTATTGGCATGACGTAAACCGAATTGAAACATGTCACATTGATGGGGTCAACACCCTGTCTAAAGCTAGATGAGCTGTGTTATTATTTGCAGCATCGTTGAAACTCGGGATCATACACTTTAAATTGCAAGCACTAATAATAATCTTATCGGTTCTATTTACAAATATCCTTTCAGCTGAGAGTTGCTAAGAGATGCTGACAGCTTCTCTTTGAGTAATA
>SDVV010028063.1:0-12013 GCA_016164225.1 Gammarus roeselii | reverse complement strand
TGTATATATGTAGGTCTGACCCCTCCTTACAGGTCCTAAAGTTGACATCAATGCCCGTGATTTGTTGGTTCTTGGACAAGACCATTCTTTGATGTGCAGACACAAGTCTGCAAGCCACTCAAAGTCAATACGAACCTAAAATCGACTAACGTGTAATGGTATAACTCTGCAAGTTGAAAAAAAGAAGTTTGACACCTCTGACCTTTACCACAAATTAAGAGATGTCATGTAGATACGAATGCCACGTTTTTTTATCACAGACTTGAGGAGTTGATCGCCATACCGGGGTGGATGGATGATTTTTCCTTTTATAGATCATTAACATTTTATTTTAGTATTTTATTATTTATTCTTTCGTGGGCTCTATTATTTTTCTCTGCCCTTTTTTCATAGTGATAAATTTTGCATTTGTTATTATTATATATATTGAAGTTGGTTAAGACAAGGGGAGCCAGGGAAGATGCGAACTCGTGGGACCCGTGGGAGTCGGGAGACTCGGGGTTTCGGGAACCCGGGGGACTTGGAAGACCAGAAGGATTTAGGAGGACCCACTTACACCTCTTTTGGGACCCTTTGGGACACCCTTGAGACCCTTTGGGACCCTCTTGAGAAACTGTAGGACCCATTTGAGGCCCCCTGAATCCTGGAACCTTTGCTCCCCCCTCCCAAATCTACGTTAAACCTACTCTATACCTACGTTAAACCTACTCTGAATCAACGTTGAACCTACTCTGATTCTACGTTGGACCTACTCTGAGACTGTGTTGGGCCTACTCTGAATCTACGTTGGGCCTGCTCTGAATCTGCGTTGGACCTACTCTGAATCTACGTTGGACTTACTCTGAATCTACTTTAAATCTACTCTGAATCTACGTTAAACCTACTCTGAATCTGCGTTAAACCTACTCGGTATCTACGTTAAACCTATTCGGTATCTACTACTACCTATTCGGTATCTACGTTGAACCTACTTTGTATCTACGTTACATCTACTCTGTATTTGCGGTAAATCTACTCTGTAACTACGGTAAACCTACTCTGTAACTACGGTAAACCTACTCTGTAACTACGGTAAACCTACTCTGTAACTGCGGTAAACCTGCTCGGAATCTACGTTAAACCTACTCTGAATCTACGTTGAACCTACTCGTAATCTACGGTGCACCTACTCTGCCACTCTTCAATTGCCCTACGGAGGAGTCTGCATTAACTTCGCGTTGGGACTCCGGTGGAAAACAAAATCAAACTACTACTACTACTTGATCGCCGAACACAGGTCTTTGCCGAAAAGTAGCATGACTGCCTGGCTGCGGTGCCAACTCGTGTTTCACTGCTCAGGTTAGTCCTGGTGCACGTGTCTTCGGTCAGATAAATAAGCACATAAGCAAATGTGTATCTGATACCTTGAATGAAATGCTTAATAAATATGCCTCCTGCATGCAGATAGTATTAATGTTTGGTTGTAGGCCAAAGTCATAAGCGTGGAAACGTGGAGCTCTCCTTTCTATATATTTCTAAAGTAGGTGTGCTCTTAGCTCTAACGGAGTGTTAAATACACGCGAGTTCCGTGACCTGAGGCTAGTGACCATTGTGCTTTCAAAACTGCAGTCGACCCGCTGTCCACAATAACAATTTGGATGTTCGGTGTATTTTTCATTATTGCAAATCTCATTTAATTGCTCTGGTATTCGTTTTGGAGCTTTATTTCTGCCTTATCCGGCTTAATTGAATTCATTATGCATGCACTGAAAAAAAATCCTAATCAGGATAAGTTTGCTCGGAGATGATACAGCATCGAGATTTTTTTTTGTGATGTTGGTTTTATTTTCCTTAAAAAATCAACAGAGGAATGGAAAATAATATTGGAATAATGTGTATGCTGTAGAGGTTGCGCTGATTGAACTTGTGTGCCAACGCCAGGAGGAAGATGCTACGATACATCACTGCTCTGGACTAAAATAAAATAAGAAAAAACTTAATGCACACACAATCGTTATGGTATTACGTTTTCATCCTTAAAATATGCAAAAATCTTCTCAAAATAATGTACATATTGTGAATAATAAGGCAAGACTAGTCACTTAGATTGCGTAACAACCTCTTAGAGTTCGTCACAACGTGTGACTGAGTGAATGGGACCGAGTATGAGCGGCAGCATGCATCGTATACTCTCATGACTGAACATAAGTACAAAACCCATTCAGAATATGTCATGGCCAAAAAAATATTAGAGTATGCTTAAAATACACAAGAAATGTGCACTTTATTCCAATTACACTTACTATTGCAATCAGACTTATAATTATGTTATACAACAATTGGAAAAAAAATCGTAATGCCGATAAAAAGCCGAATACATTAGGTAGCGAAGATTGTCGAAGTTGCGTGAGTCTAGGTGAGTTAGAGAGTCTGCCATGCCTGTCTGTAGGATCAAAACCGAGGGTATTTGAAGTGACGATAATAAACAGAAGGAAAAGAACCGGCCCGAGAATCGATCCTTGAAGAACTCCGAAATTTACCGAACACGACAGATTAGGACCAATACGTGAGGAAGCTCTCAAACCAGGTTGTTTGAACTTTGAGTTATAAATGTTTTTTTCCAGCATGATGTCGTAATTTACACGGTGAAACGCTTACGGAGAGGTCCAGCAGCACGAATAATGATACCGTTTTCGTCAACAGCTTTGTATATAAGCTCGGATATTTTGATTAGTACGACTTCAGAAGAGGTCCTACGTCTCTATGCATACTGACAAACATTGATCAGGTTTGCCTTCTCTTGGTAGTCGATGAGTTGACGAGCAAAAATCTTTCCTAGATTTTGGACGTTACAGGTAAGCGGCTTATGGGTTTAGGATTTGAGGGGTCGTTTACCTCCCCCTTTTTATGTACAGCTCTGATGAGCGCTTGTTTCCAATTTTGAGAGAAGGTATTTGTTGCCATGGATGTTTTGACAAGGAATGGAAAATTTGACGAAACGATTTCTAACCCTTTCTTGAGGTACTGAATTGTTAAGGCATCGTCGTAAAAAAAAGCGAGTAAATCTCCGAAACAAGTTCTAATAGGGATGCTGTCGACTTGGTGACTCGGTCCTGCATGGGAAAGGAGTTTTATGGGAGGAGAGTGTGAACCGAGTTGGCTTTGTATTTCCGGGGTTTCATACACTACCAATCTTTTTTAGTGGGCCCAACTTCTTCGTATGTGTGCTTTCCAACATTAGCAATAACGCAAATGAAAGATTCAGCTGTTTTTGCAGGGTTTTTGTAATTGCATTAATGTTTTGGTTTCTTGTGGGGTGACATGTTCCCAAAGATGCTCTTAGTCTGCTTAGGGATATTTTTTTGTTTTTGTCTAAAGCAGCAAGACGTGCATCTCTTTTTGCATTGCCTATCAGTTTTTTGTACGTGTTTCTTCATCAACTTAGAAACCTCTCGTAAACAATTTAAACGACGCTATTCTTATTGTAAATCTTTGTTATTCATGTAATTATTATTATTTTTGGCTTAATCTCTCAGTACTCTTAGTAGATTTTTGTGATTTTTTTTTCAGTTCCTGATTGAGCTTAGCAGTCGTCGAGCTGACGAGAGAGCGCGCTAAATTGTTCGTAACTATTGGTGCTCCTGTGTTCACGAAAGTGTCCCATTGAATCTTCATGTCGCCCGTATGACGCATGTTGTTAAGCAATGGTGGTCTGTTCCGAAACTCTTGATTCAGTGAATATCTGCAGTAGTTTTAAATTGCTTTATACGTCAGGATGACTGGTATCTGTTTTTATTTACGTACAGCGATCATGCAACTTTTTAAATTTCTGGTCAGTTATTTACTCAGAAACGTTGATGTTCAAGACAGACTATCAATTGCCCGTTATCATCAGATCAAGCAATGAGCTGCAGTCCTTAATGAGTCTAGTTGACGTCAATGAGCTGCTCCGATGTGTTTCAAAAATTGAACCTAATTTATAAGATTTTTATTTATTGTAATTGAAATCTCCTAAGAGGTGCATGTTTTCCTTCAAATTAGCTGTTGTATGAATATTGGAGTATATGTAACTGAATGACTGGTTGCTGGCTTTGGGTGTCCTTCTAATGGCTCCGAAAATGGAGGTTTTACTTTTTTAACTTGGACAGTAAATGGTCAAGGTTATAGTATAGGTGAATTAATTTGAGTAAACCGAAGGTTGGGCTTGAACTAAATTAATTTAAGTAAACCGAAGGGCAGTCCTAAACGCGGCTTTTGGCCGGAAGAGAGCAGTTGTCTGTACCGGAGTCACCCGGTTTCCCTTGAGGTAACCGGGACAGAGTCATTGAGAAAATTGTAGTGTGCGGCGCTTCAGGTTTGCACTTCGTGAATCAATCTTCCTTGGGACGAGGAAGAAACTTCTAACCCATCCCCTGAGTACATATTTTTGTAATTATACCCTGTGACTAGATATATTTAGGCGGGTTGTTTAAATAGGTTGTATAGGCTAACCCTCTTTTAGGTCAGAGGTGTTAGTTAATGATCGCCAAAGAAGTTACAACATGGCAACCACTGCTATCGAGAGAAGTTAACACATCGGTGGCCGGCCCACGCACTATACGTGAGTTTTCTGTCCCGGTTCAAAGACGGTTATGTAGTATTATCGTCTAAGAAAAAAATACTGCTAGGATGTTACAAATAATGTTGTATTATAAAATAATGGTGAATTCTCGATAACTCTAGCGCGAGTATCCGATGGGTGGCAAGCTGCATGTAAGTAAGGGGATGATGAGGGTGTGTTGATTGGGAACTGTTGGTGTGTTGATGCTGAGAGGATGTTGATCAGAAGCTGTTGATATGGTGATGATGAATTAGTACCCATTGGAAATTGCTGGTATGGAGTATTAAGGAGGTGGTGAATAGTAATAACTCGGGACATCGTCTCACAGACAACTCACACCGTATCTCCCACTTTCACCTTGGAGCGCTCGTAAACCAACCTCATGAGACACACTTGTTCCATGACCAAAAGGATGCTGACACCTCATTTTCCAAAGATCATGATCTTTGGAAAATGAGGTGTCAGCATCCTTTTGGTCATCGAACAAGTGTGTCTCATGAGGTCGGTTTACGAGCGCTCCTAGGTGAAAGTGGGAGGTACGGTGTGAGTTGTCTGTGAGACGATGTCCTTGGCTGACGAGTGATAGGGTGAGGAGACGGGATTATGACCGAATGAATGAAGGAAGCGGAGAAAGGAATGACATGATGAAAACAGGTTGCATTCTTTCAATAGACTAAGCAGACATAACCTTATCATTCTGGTTCTCTTTTCAAACTGAATTCCCTTCAAAAAATCATATCCACATCTTACAAAACGTACGATAGAAACAGAAGCAATTACTCATCTGATTAGAAAAATTCGCATCTAATCTTTATTGTTCATACACAACGCTTTTTCTCGTTGGAGTGCATCCCGCAACATTACACGATGAATAAAACTCATGATAATGTGAACGACAGGAAAAATGAATACAATCCAGACGGCAAGATGTATTGTAATCAATTATTTAAACGTTTGTCCATGTTATGATGTAAAACATGGTGATGTAAGTGTGCTCGTTTGGTCACAATTATCATGTAAGATTATGATGCTTAATTGTGACGAAACAAAGAGGTATATTATTTGAACTGTGAGTTAACACCAAAACTATAAAATTGGGTAACCGGTTATGTTGTTTAATTCTGGGGCAACAATGAAGTAGATTCTGGGGCAACAATGAAGTAGATTCTGGGGCAACAATGACGTAGATTCTGGGGCAACAATGAAGAAGATGTGTGCGTCGTGAGGCAACACTAAACTCCGTAGTCCGGCGACCTTCAGGTTTTCCCAATATTTCATATGTACTCTACTATAAGCCTGTGTTACGGCAATACTTATACCTATTCGTTGTCCCACTGTCTAAGAAAGTAAATCGGTCCCTGCGAGTCACTTAGTATCCCGCGAGCGTCTCTTCAGCGACGCTCTCGCCCGCTGCTCTCTGAGTCGCTTGGGGGAAGGGGCGACCCTCCTCATATCGGTCCAGGCTCCTGCTTACCAATCTGAGCACAGCTCCTCGGAACCTCGTGTGGTAATAGGAACCCTCCTCATGGCAATCTTTGTACGATCAGAATGACTAAGCACGCAGCACACCTTTGGAACAGTCATTGTTGAGTAAAGTGAACCATGGCTAGAGACCGTGATTGTTCATGAGCCATCCATCCCAAACGCAGAAGACATCGCTCTAATGTCTTCTGCGTTTGAGATGGATGCCTGTGAGAGCTAGAGCACAGCTGTTTATTTCTCCTCGCCAACTTATAAGATATGGCTGTTCACGGATACCCAGGCATTTCTTCGTCACTTTTTGCTACTCACCTAGCAGTAGGGGAGACTATACTAATGCTGGGACCACTTGAGCTGCCAGTGGATGTTGCGCTCACGATGGTCCGTGACAGAATCGATCAAGCGTTGTGGTTTAAATCAGTTTGATGTTACGGTTTATAAGCTGAAAAAAAATGTTTGCCCGGTCGATTCTTGCTCATTCCATGCTCTGAGAAATCAAGGATTTTGAAAATGTGTGCCAAAAATAAAGTTTATTAGTTTAGTTTTGTTACATCAGCAAATTGCGATGTGCAGATGAACTTGAAACTAATTTTTTAGGGGTCAAAAGTTCAAGGAATAAAATATTTGTATAATTCAGTTTTAGATCAAGTTGATGAGCATAAATGCTGTTGACGCTCTACAAATAAAGAGCTTCAAGCAAATGTTGCACCACTTTTGTCAAAACGTTTGCTTTAATTTTACTAAATTAAAGTTCGTTATAAGGACTCCAAACTCTTGACCAAACAAGAAATGTTTATCTATTGATACTGGCGTAGGTTTTGCTATGAATTATGGGACTATCATTATGAATAACCGAATAAAGAAACAAAAAGTAGAGAAACATAAAACTGATCTCGTTACTCGAGGCAATTACAAATGTTTGGGGAAAGTAGGATTATGAAGAAGTTGAGTGCAGACCACAGGCGAGTTGGTTTGATACCCGAATCCCCAATCGGTTTCTAAGAACCAACTGTTACGAAGAGTGAAAAACTGGTTCTCTCGCTCCATAAGAACACATCTTGAGGTTGACCAGGCGTGCGTGTTCAGTATTTATTTGATGGTGACTCTGCAAGCGACTCATCAACCTTGAGAATTTTTGATGGTGCCTCTGAAAGCAACTCATTAACCTTGAGAATTTATAATGGTATCTCGGAGACCAGCTCATCGAACATGAAGACTAAGTTGCGCTTCTCCAGATGAGTCAGCGATGAAGGTTACTTGTAATTGTGCGAGCTGCCTGTGATTCGGTTCCTTGTCACTCAGCTCTAAAGCTCTTCTCTGACTTCGACGATGTGAGTAAGCTAACAGCTGCTCTGTTTACAGACATGTTTGCGAAAGCTACCATTATCATAGATCACCCAAATCAATTAATTTCAGAGACCGACTCTCTAACAACACTATCCTGGCGATAGCTGACGAGTATCAAGTATATGACTTCTAATCGCGGTTGGTAACGAACGTGTTTTGAACAATAACTTTATCGTGTGCTTGTGTCGTATATCATGCATTTTCAGTTATTCATCGTATAATATTGCGATGCCGAATTTACAAAACAAAATTTTTCTAACATCAAACAAGATAGTTTTGTCGCCGAAGCCTTTGATTGTTTTTTTTTTGTACGTGAGTTTGCTAATCACGAGGATTAGAGACTACAGATGGTGACATCGGCGAGGAACAGTAAGGCCTTACGAGTGGTACACTGTGCAGATCAATCACCCAACGAGTCAATGGCGTCAGCAAATATAACCCTTGGGCAAGATGTCGACCAACCGCTTGACAATTTCTTGACTGCACTTAAAAATTTTGAATAAGAGCATATCCCGCGCAAAAAAACAGGCGAACAGCAGTCAATCAGCCTTAGTACTGGAAAGGAGAATTGCAGCGCCTTCAGTCACGAAAGAAAGCAAAGCACTCGATAAAACAGAAACATCCACAAGACGACGTTGCTAAAAGCGAATACAATATCAACAGAAGAGATTTAAAAGGGTCCAGAAACGTAAGAAATATTATGAAAATGAAATTGCCGCCAATGCCAAAGCTATAATCCAAAACAAATTTTTAGTTATATTTTGAGCAAAAAAAAATCATGATCTGTAATTGGTCTTCACAAGAACGATGTTGGTGAGCTAGAAACAGACGACATCAAAATGAGTGCCCTACTTAATGAATAATTTTGTTCTGTATTTGCGTTAGAGAATTAGGATTTTCCTAATCCTGAGGATATCATAGCGGAAAGACGAATTAAAGCCCTCAGTACAGTGAGCTTTTCCCCTGCCAAAGTTATTAAATACATCGATAAATTGAAAGTCACAAAATCTTCAGGTCCAGACCAAATTTATCCTAGAATTCTAAAAGAGCCCAGAAACAAAATTGCCGAACATTTATCAAACTTTTTCACCCAATCTCTCACAAATGGCACCTGCCCCCCTAAATGGAAAGAGGCCAATGTTACCCCAATTTTTAAAAAAGAGGACAGAACGTGTCTCGGAAATTTTCGGCTAATTAGTCTTACCTCAGTCTTTAGCAAATTGATGGAAAGTTTAATAACGGATAAAATTACAGAATTTTTATAATCAAACTAATATATTGGCGACTCTCAGTGTGGCTTTAGACACAACCGTTCCTGTCTTACAAACCTGGTAATCTCTTTTAAGAATATAATGGAAATCCACGACACAAAATCCCCAATCGATATCATTTACCTTGACTTTCAAAAGACCTTTGATAAAGTCCCTCACAAGCGCCTAGTTAGTAAATTGCACGACATCAGCATTCAAGGTGAGCTTAACAACTAGATAAAATGCTGGCTTATGGACAGACGGCAGCGAGTTGTACTTAACGGTGCTGCCTCCCTTTGGTGTAATGTTACAAGCGGCGTGCCTCGAGGATCCGTGTTAGGTCCAATTCTTTTCATAATATTCATTAACAATCTTGATAGCAATGTACTCTCTAACATTAGAAAGTTTGCAGACGATTTTAAAATAGGAAAAGTGCAAACTGAACTGGAGTGTCAGCAAATCCAACTAGACTTGAACGAAGCTGTTGATTGGTCAGAAAAGTGGCAAATTAAATTTAATGTAGACAACTGTAAAGTTGTGCATAAATATTCAATGTCCAGAAAAAAAAACTCATTCCTGTCACCGAAGAGAGAGACTTAGGTGTCATCATTAGTAACGACTTGAAAAGTAGCAAGAATGTTACGATGCTTCCAAGAAAGGCAACAAAATGCTTGGCATGATATCTCGCACTATCTTGTACAAAAACCCACACAACATGCTCAAGTTATACAAAGCGTTTGTCATACCGCAATTCGAGTATTCCGTTCACTTCTGGTCTCCATATCTAAGAAAGAACGTTATTAAATTAGAGAAGGTTCATCGCAGAGCTACCAAACTCATCCCATCGCTGTGGAATAAATCGTACGTAGACAGGCTACGTGTACTCAATCTTTATACGCTAGAGAAACGTCAAGTCAGAGGCGACATGACCGAAGTGTGGAAGATTATGAAGGTAAGGAAAACGTCGACCAAGCGAGCCTTTTCACTTTAGATACGAACTGAGTGACTAGGAACAATGGATTCAAACTCTTTGGGAAACGTTTCTTACTCAATCTCACGCGCAGTTTCTTCACCTACAGAGTTGTCGAAGAAAGGAACAAACTTCCAGCGGAGGTTGTAAACAGCAATAAAATCGAAGCGTTTGAGTCGCGGCTCGACAAGTTCTACATAAATCGCCAATAAATAGCCCTGTTTTTGTCTCCCTACACTTGTAAACACTTGACACCGGCTTGCGGGTTGTTGCTAATGTCAGGCCGTCAATTTCATCAATTATTAAGTACAAAAATGTGCAAAAACCGAGGTGTGTCAGCAAATACCGTCAACAGCCTATATTGTGACATTGATTAGTGAGAGGTCTATATAGAGGAACAAAGTATAGTCAAGCTTGAAAAAATATTTTTGATGAAAGACCCAACGCGCTAGCTTTTAAAGAACAGAAAACAATCGAAGTTCTAGAAAGATGTGAAGAGGTTGAGAATGGCAAAGCAGGGAAGGAGGATGTGGTCAAAAATATCAACGACCAGTTGTTGAAGGAGAATGGGGTGTTCAGAAGATGATAGCTCAGTATTTTGAGAAATTGTTCAATGTATTGGATGGCAATGAGGTTGACATTGTCACTGTGGGTGGGTGACAGCGTATGGACACCAATTGTGGAAGCACGATTTGTTATGGAAATTTCAAAGAAAGAGGTGCAGGCGGTGGTGGAGGTGTTGCAAACCTCTACCGGAAGAGTGCTAATCAGAGTGATCAGGAGAGAGTACTAATGGTGCGATCGGCGAGTAGAAGTGACTTGTGAGATAAAATAATGTATTCTGGGACTCCATGGATCTGGAAAAGTCCTAAGATAGTGTAAACAGGAAGGCGTCGCATAGATTGTTATGTTTATATTGTCTAGGCGGAAATTTGTTCCGAACGGTTCACAGTTTATATTTTGGGAGCAGAACACTTGTCAGAGTTGGGAGCAAGGCGAGTGCTTGGTTCCCAGTGAAAGTGGGACTGAAACGCAGATGAGTTATGCATCACTGATTGTTCAATCTCTGCATGGATCAAGCGGTTAGGGAGATATTAGAAGCTAGTGGGCGGAGTTGGCAGTTAAATCAGTTACTGTTTGCAGGATGATAGTGCACTTGAGGCAGAAGCAAGCAATTTATGTATAGGCTGGTATCGGAGTTCGGTAGGGTGTGTGAGAGCAGCGAGTTAAGGGAGGTAGAAGTAAAGTTGTGGGACGTTCGATGGCTGTCGTTGCAAGCTGAATCAGTGTACGCCTAGCAATAGACAGTGGGCTCCTCATCCATCCTATATCACTGTGATCACAGCAACTGACAGTGTTGTTTCGAAATAAGGTCATGGCTCAGACCTTGGTCACCTTCAATCCGTCCATATTTTCTCAGACTATTCTCCTAAATATTGAACATAAGGACATCAATTGTTTTATCTGTGTTTTATTTCTTCATCTGCATGTCTGCCAACCCCATGCGGGGGGGCATATTGCCCCTCCTAGTGCAGTTGCTTCTTTCAACTGGACGACAAGTGCCCGATGTCGGTCGATTGGGTTGCGGAGTTGATTAGAAGATAGTGAATGTCCGTCTGTCCAATAATCGACATGCCTCTTAGTTATGGAGTAATGGTCACAGTCAACACACGATTTGAAAGTTTTGGCGATGTGCAACATTTTTCAAACAATTTTCGGACAAATTAAATGTATTTTTTTCCGATATTTCAATCGAGTCTTCTCCTGCATTTTTAATGTATCAGAACATCGGAATGTGTTTGTGGAATTATGATTTACTCTCAAATTCGGATATTGAATGTGTAAGAGGCCCTTTTTTAAACGGAAATAAACGTCACTCGTATCCGCTTCTACAGTTTTTAAGTAATCATGGCATGAAATACTTAATTGAAAGTTATTTTGGAGGATTACTAATATATTTTTGAATGGTCTTCCATATACAGACGCTTTAACCACAGTTGAAGCTCCCTGGTATGTGTGATCATTCTGATGACTGGTGGAAACGTTATTTCCAGAATTCATACTACAATCCATACTACAGTCTGTTATGTGTGGTTGGTAAGTTGTACGGGAGAGTGCTGATCAAAAGGATTAGAGACTGTACGGACTGCGCAATTGGAGCGGAACAGTTCGAGTTTAGGAGTGGTAGAGGGTGTACCAATCAGATTTTTGCAGTGAGACAGGTCTGTGAGAAGTACCTTGCCAAAGGAAAGGATGTGTTCAGGGCCTTCATGGATCTGGAGAAGGCATACGACAGGAAAGCGCTGTGGAGGGTGTTGCGTTTGTATGGAGTGGGCGGACATCTGTTGAAAGCAGTGCAGAGTTTCTATGCTGACAGCCGAGCATGTG
>SDVV010028062.1:0-12013 GCA_016164225.1 Gammarus roeselii | reverse complement strand
TTTCTCTGCCCTTTTTTCATGGTGATAAATTTTGCAATGGTTATTTTTATTATATGCATCGAGGTTGGTTGAGACAAGGTGACCCAGGGAGAGGAGGTACTCGTGGGATCCGCGGGACTCGGGGTTTCGGGAACCCGGGGGACTTGGGATGCCAGGTGGATTTGGGGTGGTTCACTTGGATCTTTCTGGGGCCCTTAGGGACACCCTTGAGACCCTTTGGGAGCCTTTTGAGAAACTGTGGGACCCTATAGAGGCCCCTCTGAATCCTGGAACCTCTGCTCCCCCCTCCCAGCGCTGTAAAACCCATACACAGAAAAAAAATTATGTGTGATGCTTGAGTGGAACAAATAACCATTACAGTCCGCGGATTGCTGGCGCAGAGGGCGAGGGTCGCGTCGAGGCTGGTCGAGGTGCGTCGAGATCAGGCGAAACATGTTGAGGCGGGTCGAGTTGGTCGCGACGAGCCGAAACTGGCCGAAACGATTCGAGACAAGCCGAGATGAGCTGAGGCGAGGGGTCTCGGGGGCTCTGGGAGCTCGGGAAGACCCGGGGGACATGGGTCACCCTCCGGGATTCATCGGGCTCTTTTGCGACCCAAGGGACCAATGCCACCCCCCGCCTCATCCCCTTAAACAATCATTGCGAAATCAATAATCTGAGCAGTTTTTCTGCCCATGACGAACCTGCTCTTACTTTCTTGTACACGATTCACAATATTATAACGCTGGAGTATTTGTGCGGGAGTTCATGTTGGTGATTTTGTGAGTGGGTATTTTTTCTTCAGTCTGTGCTCGCTGCTCGTGCACGGACCATATGCAATTTCTGGGGTTGACCTGAAGCCATAGACCTTGTACCAATTCTTGGAGTTCTGAGTGGTTGGAGGCGGGGATTCGTTTTGTTGGAGTCTTTATCTTGCCTGACTAATAAATTGTACTTGAAATCAAATAGACCGCGCAGCTGGAAACATTGTGTTGCGTTGCTGTCGGAGCTGGCTTTGTCCGTGTGGCCGTGAACCTGTGCCAGTTTTGACGATACTATCTGTGCGTATTGGCGTGTGGACATGTAAATCATGAGGGTCTGAGAGGTTTGAGGCGAGGATTCGTTTTGTTTCATCTGAGTCTTCATCTTTCCTGAGTAAATATGTTGTTCCAATATAACTGGATCGTGTAGCTGTAAATATTATGTTGCGTTGCTGTCGGAGCTGACTTAGTCCGAGTAGCCGTGAACCTTCTACCAATTTCGACGATACTATCTGTGCGCACTGGCGTATGGATATATGCATGAGGTTCTGAGGGGTTGGAGGCGAGGATTCGTTTCGGTTCATCTGAGTCTTTATCTTACCTATAGAAATAAATTGTATTTATACAACTAAACCGCGTAGCTGTAAATATTGTGTTGCGTTGCTGTCGTAGCTGAATTTGCCCGTGTAGCCACTGACCTTGTACTAATTTTGACGATGCTACCTGTACGCACTAGGGTGCGTACATATACTCTTCAAGTTCAAAAGGATTGGAAGCGGAGGTCAGTTTCGAGTGAGCGGTTTTTCTTTTGCGCACCAGCGTGCGTCTGACATTGCTGAAATTTTCACTTCCTTTCTAACGTTAAAAGCGTTGTTTTGTTTTTTCCTCGCACACCTAGGCGTGCGAGCCTACTGTAATCAATGATCATCGAGCCATACGGGGGAGCCTGTTATGATTCACGTTGAGGCTCTGGTGGAAATGAGGCTCAAATCAATCAATCCGTGTTCTCTGTGCAGCTCCACGCACTCGAACTAGCCATCTCTGCAAAAACAAATTGCTTCCCCAAATACGTCACACTCTCAGACGGTCTGAGTGTCCTCACCCAGCTTAAAACACTGCACTATGAAGATGCAGCACGATCTCTTTGTGATGTCCGAGACGGGTCAGGCTGTCGAATACTTCTGGATCCCCGGGCACGCCGGCATGAGAGGAAACGAACTTGAGGACTTGCTTGCTAAACTGGCATCTACTCACCAAGAAGGAATTCGCGTTTGTTCACGTACGGTTTATTAACTGTTCTTCAGGCTGGTCCCTAGTTTGTGCTTGTACCTTAAACCGCACGTTTGTTTCGCTTTTATATTGGTGGTCGTGTGAAAATGAACGTTGCAACTCGAGAGGTATCAGTCTGTAATGTGTGATTGGTAAGTTGTACGGGGGAGTGCTGATCAAAAGGGTTAGAAACTGTACGGACTTCGCGGAGGATGTACCGATCAGATTTTTGCAGTAAGACAGGTCTGTGAGAAGTACCTTGCCAAAGGAAAGGATGTGTTCTGGGACTTCATGGATCTGGTGAAGGCATACGACAGGATCGACAGGGAAGCGCTGTGGAGGGTGTTGCGTTTGTATGTAGTATGCGTACATCTGTTGAAAGCGGTGTTGAGTTGCGATGCTGGCAGCCGAGCATGTGCCAGAGTGTGAAGCGAGGTGAGTGATTGGTTCTCAGTGAAAGTGGAACTGAGACGAGGCTGCGTGATGTTTCCATGGCTGTTCAACCTCTATACGGATGGAGTGGTCAGAGAGGTGAACGCGAGTGTGCTGGGTCGTGGCTTGGAACTGTTGGAAGTGAATGAGCGGAGTTGGCAGTTGAGCCAGTTGCTATTTGCTGATGAAACGGCCCTGGTTGCGGATTCAGCAGAGAAGCTATGTAGGATAGCGTCTGAGTTTGGTAGAGTGTGTGATAGGAGGAAGCCTCGAGTGAACGTGGGTAAGAGTAATGAGATGCTCGAGGACTCGATGCGAGCAAAATTAGTGTCACCCTAAATAGAGAGCTCTTGGAGAAAGTTTAGTGTTTTAAGTATGTGGGCTCTCGTGTGGAGATAACTGAACTAGTGGAAACTGAAGTGAAGGCTCGAGTGGAAAAGGGGTGTAAAGTGTTGGGCGCATTAAAGAGTGTGATGAGCTGTAGGACGTTGGGGATGGAAACAAAGAGACTGCTGTATGAGGGTGTTGCTGTCCCAACTATGCAGAGGAGAGAGGAAGGTTGAGTTTTCGAGATGAAATGTTTGAGGAGCATGGCTGGAGTAACGCTGAGAGACCGGATCACCAACGATGTGGTTCGAATCAGAACAGGGAGGGTGAAGAAGTTGGAGAACAGAGTGGATTCGCGTGTTCTGAGATGGTTCGGGCACATGGAGAGGATGGATGAAGGGAGATTGGTGAAAAGGGGGATGAATGCGGAGGCGAGTGGTCGCAGGCCTAGATGTAGACCGAAATTGGGGTGGATGAATGGTGTGAAGCAGGCGTTAGGAAGGAGAGACATGAATGTGGAGGTGGCGAGAGAGCGTGCAATGGAGAATGGTTGTGAATGGTAGACTTTGTCGCTGCTCTGATGTGCTTTCCCGACCTTGGCATCCCGCTGTCAGATGGTCGTGGGTGAGGGGGGAGGCCAGATCATTATGACGTGGCGGGGGTAAACCAGTGAAAACTGCCGGGCCCTGCTGCTGACGACGGATCCTCGGACAGCTGGATGCCAAGGGCGGGAAAGCACATCAGAGCGGCGTCAAAATCAACCATTCACAACCATTCTCCACTCACGCCTGTTCATTGCACGCTCTCTCGCCACCTCCACATTCATGTCTCTTCTTCCCAACGCCTGCTTCACACCATCCATCCACCCAATCTTTGGTCTACCTCTAGGCCCGCGACCACTCGCCTCGGCATTCATCACCCTTTTCACCAATCTCCCTTCATCCCTCCGAATCATCTCAGAACACGCGAATCCACTCTGTCCTCCAACTTCTTCACCATCCCTGTTCTGTTTCGAACCGCGTCGTTGGCGATCCGGTCTCTCAGCGTTACTCCTGCCATGCTCCTCGAACATTTCATCTCGAAAACATTCAACCTTCTTCTCTCCTCTACTCTCACCCCCCAAGCCTCAGCTCCGTAGAGCACAGTTGGGACAACAACACCCTCATACAGCCCTCTCTTTGCTTCCATCCCCAACAGCCTACAGCTCATTACACTCTTTAGTGCACCCAACACTTTACATCCCTCCTTCACTCACGCCGTCACTTCAGTTTCCACTAGTTCAGTTATCTCCACATGGGAGCCCAGATACTTAAAATACTGAGCTTCCTCCATGAGCTCTCCATTTAGGGTGACACTAATTTTGATCACATCGACATTCCTCGAGCATCTCATTACTTTACTCTTACCGACGTTCACTCGAAGCTTCCTCCTCTCACACACTCCATTTTTATCTTCTTTGCCCTTATATAGCGGAACAATGCAGGCACTGCGCCACTCAATCGGTACCACGCCTGCCACAAAACACAAGTTCAGTAACCTCACCAACCATTCGACAATTGTTACTCCACCCTTCTTCAGGCACTCGGTCGCAACGCCATCCAAACCAAGAACTTTCCCTACTTTCATCACGTCCACCGCCTCCTGCTCCTCTTCACTGGTAATGTCCACAACAAGTCTTTCTCCCAAAACTGGCATCCGAGCACCACCACCCACAGCAACAATGTCAGCCTCTCTGTCATCCTCGACATTCAACAACTCATCAAAAAACTCGGCCCACCTCTTCCGTACATCACCACTTTCCAACAACAACTGGCCGTTCTCATCTCTCACCACTTCCTCCTTTCTGGTCTCTCCCTTTCTCACCCTCTCCACCTCTTTCCAGAACATCTTTTTGTTTTCAAACTTCTGGCACAACCGTCTGCCCCACCTGGCATCAGCGTCCCTTTTGGCTCTCCTCACCACCCGCTTCACCTCATTTCTTCTCTCTTTGTAGCTTTCTCCAAGATGACCAGCGCCAACTCGGCGGAAGACGACCGGAGGGACGGCCGCATCGACGAGTTAACCAGGAACGTCCAGGAAATCAGGAATCTTTCAAGCCCAGTCACCGGCCTCTCTGAGCAGGAAGCAGAAATTTTCGCCGAAGAACCTAGCACAATTGAAGACCGTCTAACGAGGCTCGAGGATCATGTCAAGGCCATTTTTCTCCATATCCAAGAACTCGTAAGGAACCCTCAACTTACGCAAGAACCTCTTCTTTCTTCGTCCGACGACAACTTCGACGACCCTCCATCCCACAAAAACCCCAACCGAGCTTCGAGGGCTGCAAGGAGGAAGCAATACATGCCATTTAATGACCACAACTTGTTCAACAATAGTCATACTTTTCCCGAACACCTGAAGATCACGTTCGACGCCAACGACAGACCGGATATTTGTCCCTACACTCTGCGAAAAGAGCTGGGCTCTTTCACTGGCCGCCAGGTCCTGAGCGTCGCCACCAGCGGCAAAGAAGGCTTTGCCATCAGAGTAGACACAAACCTTCGAAGTGACACAATTTTCTCCAAAACTAGACTCTGTGAAAAGCCATGCAAAATATTGCCTCACCCGACTTTCTTTACAAGTTCAGGTTTGATCTACGTTGAAGATATCTCGAAGGAGGAAATCGAGGAGTACATCACTCAGTACAGCAAAAATCGTACCAAAGATCACACCAAGAAGAGAAACCACCACAGCCCTAATATTAAAATACAACAGCACTTCTCCACTTGAATACCCCTGACATTCCTTCTGCGCCACCAAAACCAAGGTTACACCATTCGAAAGACGTCCGATGCGATGTTATAAATGCCAGAAATACTGACACACGAGAGGAAACTGTAATGGTAAGCATAGATGTTCACATTGCTGCCAAGACGACCATGACAAACTGAAGATCCCCAGTCGTGCCAGTCCAAAGAACCACACTGTTTTTACTGCAAAGTAAACGGACACTCTACCGAACATAGATATTGCCCAGAGGATGAGACGGAGAGAGCGATCCTTCAATGCCAGATAGATCACGGGGTCGGGCGACGAGAGGCTGTATCCTCAATGCGCTCTTCCCAGAATGACTATCCTACCCAGGCGAAAAGACCGGCACCATTCCCCAACCACTTTCCCATAACGTACAAAGAAAGTGGTGCAAGCCAAGTTGCCTTTTCAACTAATCCATTTATAATGATGAAGTCACTCTCCCATTAACTTGGAGGAAAGCCGAAAGACATTCAACGACAGGGAAAGAAATACCTGGCCTACGTCGTAGAACCTGAACAAAGTAACGCTATACGAAAGATTAACCACATAAACAAACTCAAAGTTACAATTGAAATACATCAGTCCTTCAACGATACCAAACGAATTATATACACCTCCCGTTACACACCTACAACCGACCTCAGTGCTTTTTCTGAAGGTTTAGCTGAAGATTACGGAGTTACCGAAGTTCGTCAAGCAACATGGATAAAATCACGTAACGCAAGTTCTACCGCATACCAAATTACCTTCCCTGGACACGACGCATCGGAATTCAAAGTAATCCCGGGTGAACAAGAAAGAACCAAAGCTTACCCAGTTGCAACATGGCCCCCAATGTGCAAAAAAATGCCTTGAATACGGCCACGTCATCGCATACTGCCAGCCGCATATACACATCAACGTTGTAAGAAGTGCTCCGGTGAGCGTGATAGAAAAGACTGCACAGCCCGCCACCCTAAATGCTACAACTGCTCATGCTACCATGAAAATAAAGAAAAAGAAAATAAAAATATTTTTTCGTACACAAACGGTATGGTATTAAGTTTTGCATCTTAAATCTATACATAAATATACACAAATCAAGACAATCAAATCAGATTGAGTGGCCTTACTGATTTTATTGCACATTATAAATGCCAAAATGTGACCGAGTATGTCGGTAACGTGCATCTTACATCCATAGGTGAAAGAACATAAGTGCATAACCGTTCGGAACATGTAACAACCAAATAAATATTAATATAGGTTTAAAGTACACAATGATTTTACTTTATATTCAAATGACACATAATATTGAGATCAGAAAAAGAAAATTGTATATAACAATTCTGATTATCCGCATGATACATTGGGAAGCAAACTTTGTCAGGCTATGTGTGGGCCTTTGTGAGTTACAGAGCCACGGCCATGCAAGAGATGCGACAGAAGCGGCATGGCCATCAACGTGATTACTGTGTTGACGCGAATATGAATCAAACAATAATGAAACATGTCTAAACAACGAAAAATGGCGAGACGCGTTACAATTTACATAGCGCAACAACACATCAGTATACGAAATCATCACCATAATCCGGATATCTATTAGTGCATGAGGCAGGCAACCGCGACCGCCATGTATACTTGGACCAAAGTGAAATAACAATCACACAAAATGAACGCAGAGTTACACGAAAACAAGCCATCCAAATCTGGAAAGACAATAACCCAAACCACCTTAATTATGCCAACACAGTCAAATCGTCAATTTAACCAAACTCCCCCGACGACATCCACACATCGTCAGGACAACATCGCAACAAGACTCCATCACTCCTACCTGGCTGCAGTGCTTCCTCACTCAGACCATCGACCGCCCCTGTACTAGAGATGCACAGTTCTAGGAATAATACCTGCGGTGCCCAGGAGGACGTCGAGACCACGCAGCAAGGCTCACTACTACGAAAACGAAAAGGCAAAGAGATGGAGAAGCCTCCGATACCCAGGCGCCCCTGAGCAAAAAGATCAGTAACAACTCGCAATAACGGCTCCATTCGTGAAAAACCTCGGCGAGAGACACGACCCCCCGTTAACAAACCCGACTCAAGAACTCGCCACCAGCGAGAACGATCACGGCCTCAACGACGGCGCTTATAAAAATGATATCAAAAACTCATACGCGAGACCTCTGAACAACCAGTCATCTTACCTGGACCAAATAGCTCGCAGTCCACACAACCAGCTAAGCAGATCAAAAAGGCTACCACAGAAGAAGAGCGCACATGCTAACAAAGCAAACACAAAGAGTACAAACCCTCGTACTTCCACAAGAGCACTGGCAGCCATGACCGCAACAATCACAGCAGACCGCCTTCCACCGAAGGTGGACACTCCCGTGAACACTCTCGACCCGGAACCCCTGGGCAAACTGAAAAACGCGAACACCACGAAAGTTCAAGCAAATCCCGAGACCACTCTAGATCATCAAGGTCTGAGTGTAAACAACCTTCAAAATGAACACCAAAATACTTATATGGAATTGCCAGGGATTCGGAAACAAGAATGACGAAGTACTATCCTTAATCGCCACCCATAAACCTTTGGGGATAGTCCTCCAAGGGATCAAACTCCGAGAGACCGACACCTTCAGAATCCCCCAATATATCATACACCGCCACGAAGGTCACACCAACGTGACTGCTCACGGCGGAGTGGCACTTGTGATCCACCAAAGCGTACCTCACCTCCCCCTTCCCCTGAGGACAGAACTCCAAGCTATCGCTATAAAGATATGTGTCTCAAGACCAATAACAGTGGTTTGCATCTACTCTTCACGAAGTCATGACCTCTCGGAAGCACTAATGACCGAATTATTGTTAAACCAACTGCCCTTGCTGATACTCTTTCTTGGAGACTTCAACAGCTACCATGGAACATGCGGATGCGTGAAAACAGACCCCAGGGAAGTGATAATAGCTAACACCATAAACACTCACAACCTGGTCCTTCTCAACGACGAACAACCCACCCGAATTACCCCCGAAAGTGAAACTGCCATCGACTTACCCATATGCTCCCCCAATCTGGCACCTTAACTCGTTTGGGGAGTTCTGCCTTCAACACACGATAGCGACCATAACCCAGTTATCATATAGCTTCTTACCAACCAACCAAGAAACCCTGCCTCACAAGAACTTCGATTCAACTTTCGGAAAGCCAGCTGGGAGGAATACTCTGCACACATCGCGTGGAGTGATATGGATGACATCCCAAAAAACATTCCGGAACACGACCTCGTCGTCCAACTAAAAGAAAAGTTTTAAGCTGCAGCCGAGGCAAGCATTCCCCAATATGCTCCTTCAACCTTCTTTCCTAAACCATGGTGGTGCCGAGATGTGCAAGAAGCAAGAGATAAGCGTGAAAGGCTATACAATGCCTACCGACGCGCACGATCCCCAGGAACCGAATAACGTGGAAAAGAGCAACTGCTGTATACCGAAAACTTCGAGTGGAGAAGAAACAAGAAAACTGGGCTCAATTAGTCAACACTATTACCCGAAATACCTTCCTCTCTCAGGTGTGGGAAAAAATCCGATGTATCCAGGAAAAACTCGAGCGACCTTTTAACATTCTTTCAGACGGAGACAGAATTTATTAATCCCACGCGGAAATGACAAATAAACTAGCTCAGACTTTTAGCTAGATATCGCAATCATCAAACTACACGGCTGCTTTCCAACGGGAAAAGAACTTGCGAGAAAGTGAACATCTTAACTTTACTTCTATAAACAAAGAGGCCTACACCAAACCATTCTCCTTCCACGAACTACGGTGCGCCATAGACCATACACGTGAAACTTCACCCGGGCCTGACCGGGTGCACATCAACATGATCAAAAATCTCCCAGAAGGCGCCCGTGAGCACTTATTAAAAGTGTTCAACACTCTGTATTCAAACTCATTTTTTCCCGATCAATGGCGGGAATCTATTACTATCCCAATACCCAAACCCGGGAAATTCCACGGCGACCCACAGAACTATCGCCCCATCGCTTTTACCAGCGTCCTCAGCAAGACCATGGAAAGAATGATAAATACGCGCCTTGTCGACTACCTTGATATGCATGCAAGCCTGAACAGCCACTCTACGACGGACCACCTTGTAAGACTAGCCCTGCGGGGGAGTCTGCATTAACTTCGCGTTGGGACTCCGGTGGAACATGGAAGCAACAACTACTACTACTTGTAAGACTAGAATCTAACAGTAGACGGCCATTTGTCCGAGAAGAACGTGGTTTCCATATTTTTAGACTTGGAAAAAGTATACGATACTACCACCACAAAGGGCTGAGAGGCCACTTACCACGTTATATCCACCAATTCTTGCAAAATTGCACTTTCAAGGTTAAGGTCGGAGACACCCTGTCAAAATCCTATCCGCAAGAAATGGGCGTGTCTAAGGAAGAGTCCTCAGTGTCACTCTTTTTATACTCAAAATCGACCAGATAGCAGACATTCTCCCGCGCGACGGAAGAATGCTTTCATCACTATACGTGGACGACTTACAAATAAGCTACAGGCACCCTATCCTCTTGACAATTCAACAGGAACTCTAGAAATGTCTAAACCTAGTCTGGAACTGGGCCTCCCTAAACGGATTCCGATTGTCGCCCTCCGAAACGAAAAGCATGCACTCTACTCTTGTGCCCGGCTTACACCTAAAACCACCCCTAACGCTGAGGATTCAATAAAATTCCTCGGTCTTGTGTGGGACCCTAAACTAACATGGCGACCTCATGCTGCAGCCCTGGAGACTCGCTGCAAAAAAACAACCGGACTTATCCTCTCTATAACATCCTTGAAATTCGGAGCCGACATGGACACCGGCAGGACGTTGTTCAGAGCAGTAATACGCTCGCGGATTGACTATGGAGCAATTGTTTACGGTTCAGCATTCAAAACCACCCTTGAACCTCTCTCCATCATAGTAGGTGGCGCCCTGCGTGTCACAACCGGTGAGTTCCGTTCCACACCCATCGAATCCCTGAACGTGCTTGCTAACGAGCTTCCTCTTCCGCTCCGAAGAGACAAACTTTCACTACAGTACTATTTCAAGACAAGGAGCTACATCAATAGCCCAGCCTATTATGACTCACCTTCAGGCTCTGGTGGAAATGAGGCCCAAATCAATCGATCAATAGCCCTGCACTCAGTGACGTCACCAACATTCTTAATAAACGCCTCTTTGCGGCTAAGAAGAACATATGCCCACCCTTTTCTCTACGCGTGGACAACTTACTAACCTCGCTGAACATCAGTCGCAATGCAATAAAGCCTTCATTCTCCTATCGAATTCTTCAAATCGACACACCTACGTGAATGATCAGCCCAACACTGGCCAAACTAGATTTGCAGACGTACGTACCTCGAAGCAATAACCCCAACCTACACGTACCGCCGAGAATTCTCACGACTACTTGATGAACAGTACTCTGAGCACCGCCACATATACACTGACTGTTCCAAAACATCGGACGGAGTGGGAGCTGCCACCGTAGGCGAGGGGACCTCGCGTTCGGCTACCCTACCCCACGAGGCCTCTATATTCTCTGCAGAGCTACACTCACTCGAATAGGCCATCTCCATTACAAAAAGTGACCACCTCCCCGAATATGTTATATTGTCTAAAAGTCTGAGTGTTTTTGATTTGATTTGATTTGGGCCTCATTTCCACAAGAACCTCGACGTGAGTCATAATAGGCTTCCCCCGTAGGGCGCGACCGTCGTTGATTCAGGTAAGTTTGCACGGCCTCGCGTGCGAAAACATTAGTCATTTCAAGATGAAGTCTGTACATATTTCAACTGTGGCATATTCGCGTTCTAGCGCGTACGAGAGAGTAAAGAGTTAATGAGTATCTTCGTAAAATGTGTTGTTATTTCTGTACGTAATTACGTGGAGAGACCACCTCATTTGCACAGGTGTTAGAGGTTTAGACAGCTTCGTGACCGCCCTACGGGGGAGTCCGCATTAACTTCGCGTTGGGACTCCGGTGGAACATGGAAGCAAATAATAAATAAATAGACAGCTTCGTATAGTCAGGTGTGTTTTCCGAAAGCGATAAGCTTCTTACGGTAGGTTGGGTCCGTGAGTAGGCTTTGTAGGTTGCACGGGGATCTAGGAACGCTCGTCGGGCTGCTGCGAGTGCGTTGCAATCCGTCAGTAAGTGTTTCACGCTGATAGCCACTTGGTGGCAACAGGGGCAAGGTGGCGCGTTTGGTCCTATGTCGACATCCATCAGGTGGTTGTTGGGGTGGATGGATGATTATTCATTTTATAGATCATTAACACTTTATTTTAGTATTTTATTATTTCTTCTTGCTTGGGCTCTATTATTTTTCTCTGCCCTTTTTTCATGGTGATAAATTTTGCATTGGTTATTTTTATTATATGCATCGAGGTTGGTTGAGACAAG
>SDVV010028061.1:0-12013 GCA_016164225.1 Gammarus roeselii | reverse complement strand
ACAACATTGAGCAATGCAATGAATGATGAATTACCATTGAACTGCAGGTTTGTCTAATTTATAGCCCATGAATAGGTCACACGAGTTGTTACAGTGTAACTCGTGTCAGTGCTTTGTTATATAGATAGATTGAAGCAGGTCACATAGGTGAGTTGTTTCCATGTTTGTACCAGTCATCCGTGATTGAACCATGCGTTGATGCAGATTGACATCGTACGTCTGGTTGCTTCGATAAACCCATCGCGTTTGAACGTAACAGACGTAGTCTGTGATTTGTGCGAAAGACGGCATATGATGGATGCTTTTTGATTTTGATTATGAAATATTGTGTAAGTAAACTATTGGCACGTTGAAAAGTATATGCGGAAAATTTCCGTTGGTATCGTTGAATAAGATGAAGTAATATATCAAGGGGTAATGTTTATTTGCTCAACTGAAATTATATTGTAAACGTTTTATTAGAATCAATTTTTTTTCTTCTGTTGAACGAGACTTTTACCGTGACTGCATTTTTATGCATGTCACACAATATGAAGTGCACAAATAATAATATAGATGCATCTTGCACGCATGACGCAATTCAGCTCGAGGACATTTTGGAATGACAACGCATGTATAAATATACAGAACCCATGTAATATCGAATATCTGACGATCAAGTATATGTTATTAAATTTATTTCATGTTTCAGAGACGTCATCCATACCCACTTGAAGAGTTTGAACAGCTGCGCCTCTCACGCCCAAAGCAGCGATGCAGAGATGGTGACAGTGCTGGAGAGGCTGCATCTTTGACCTGAAGGAATGTATCAAAACGAACTACCCAGTGCACATTTACTCATGGTGCAAAAAGCAAAGATGGGCAAAAACTGTCACAAGAAGAATTCACCAAAAAACTGACAGTATTCATCGTTGATGGAATGTATCCATTATCGATCGTAGCAAGTAAAAAATTCATCGACCTATTTTCTGGTTAGTTGAATAAATTTTAAATTTTGCATGCAAGAAATATAGGAAAAAAAATGAGATAACGATCTGTGGAATACACATAGCGAAATAATCTATATCTTATGCAGGCTATATAAGAATGTAGTAAATGTGATATGTGCTGCAATGTCTGTAATTGTACAACTTGTGAACAATCTCATAAGTTGGATAATTGCAGCACATTATATATGATGCATAAATTTAAATTGATAATTTTCAATGCACGCTTGCATAAAATATATATATATTATTTTCTCCTATTTTTATGTGTGGACACGTAATATTCTTAAATTCATTCGTAATTCATTCATTGTGCAGGAATCGGTAGGAATCTAAGAGTTTCGCCACGACGAACGTTGAGCCGCCACGTCTTGTCGCTTGCAGCTGCTGTCCACTCAAACTAAAAAACGAGTTTGCTTCTCAATCATCCATCTGCACCACGGCAGAGAACTGGTCTACTAAGCACCGGAGTTTCATGGGAGTTCATTGGGTATGTCCTAGCTAAATTATAATTGCTGTCGGGAAATATTTTCTCCGGCATTTAGCCGGTGAGGTTTCTGGACGGGTGACTGGAGCAGGACCATAGCGGCAACAATTTCTGCACATACTGTCGCATCGGAGTGTTTAGGGATACGTTGTTAAAGCTATAGGTTTATTGAAAATTCATTCGTTTATCCAGTATTGTTAAAATCGTATATAGTTTATTAATGTGAATTTTTATTTCTCTTTTTACAGCAATACCGGTGACTCTCTTTATATTCGATTATCATATAGTCTCTCCTCAAGCTCGTCCGTTTAATAGTGTTAAATAAATAGACATATGATACATATTATAGACACGTTGAACCATCGTGAATCATTTATCACAACGCAATGTTTGAACGCCATATATGAAAGGAAACGTGAACGCTGAAAATTCTGAAGCGTCATTTAAAGGGTGATCACGCTTCAACGCCTGTGTCTGATCATTGATCACACAAGCCCTAATTTTTCTCTATAATTTCTTCTTGTTTCAATTTTTGTCTTCCCACTGAATGAAAGGAGACGTGAACTCGCATTATATGGAAATATGTAGTGACCAAGTTATTTCATGCATTTAGAGTTGATTTTTTGTTACCATGTAGGATTTATCGCATAAAATCACTTGAAAAATACAATAGCTATTTTCTGCGTGAATACGGTGGAAATCATTGGCATTATAAATGTATCTAAAGATGCTAATTGAGATGCAAAAATACATGAGTTATTGTGCAAGTAATTATATCAACTGATCTCAGTTCATGAAACATTTCCTCCCTGGCAGATGTCGGAAATGATAGATAATTGTTTTAATTCTCCGTCTACAGATCGACAGTACTACGCACGAAAGGAGAAGTGGCACACTAGGCTGCATAAAATTTTAAGACACTCATACTTTTGACAAAATTGCTGAAATCGTAGATGATGTGCGCAGACAGTCCTCAATTCCAGAAAATGCAATTGTGGCGACTGTTGAAGATAATGGTAGCAACATGGTGAAAGCCTTCATGGAGCATGGAGTGAAGATACCTCTGAACGTTGAATATGCACACAACGAAGATGTGACTGATGACTGTGCTGCCTTCGATCATGATGATGACTGTTTTGCTGTTTCTCCTATTGACACCGACAGAGATGATGGAATCACGCTTGCATCGCATTTAAGATGTTGCTCTCATACGCTCAATCTTGTTTGCACTGCTGATGCTAAACGAGCTTTAAAAGGTCAATACTCAAAGCTTCACAACAGTGCGATGGGTAAGTGTTCAGCACTTTGGAATATGTCTTGGAGACCGAAATAAGCGGAAATCACTCAGAGGACTATAAGTTGTCAGCTCAGGCTACCATGTGCTACCCGTTGGAATTCCCTTTTTGACAGTTTATCCATTCTTCTTAAAAACTAAGACAAACTCAATGAGCTCATGAGTCGACTGGGACTGCCTGCGTTTCGAGAAGCGGAGCTCGAATTCATGGAAGAATATGTAGACTTAATGCATCCCATCGCACTAGCACTTGACAGAATGCAAGCTGACAAATCTTGTTTCGATGGGTGTAAGCTCCCCACACTGCTGGCTGTAGAAAAGAAGCTGATTCGATTGGATTCAACGACGCTGCGTCATTGTCAGCCATTATTGAACACTGTGCTTAAGGGGTATTCGAAACTCTTCCAAAAATTCTTGAAATTAGATTTCTCACACGAAACAAAACAGCAATTCTGGCAACTGTGTCCAATTTTACTTTCAAACAGAAATGGCGCACCATAAATCCTGAGCTCAATTCGACACTCACCAAGAAACGAGTTCACGAAATTTTGGTTAGTGCTTTCAAAAATGTGAATGAGCAAACGGCACAGTCAGAACTCCACTTTCAACACCACGATAATCAGTCTGATGGGAGAAATGATACGTTTTTTGATTACGAGGGTGAATCCGACGCACAGTCTCCTAACCAAGACTGCTCAGAAATGGAGGCACTGAAGTGTCTTCAGGATGGATCCCACGCTCTCATCAGCCTCGAGCAGTACCCGGCGTTCGCCTCTTCAGAAAATTCAACACCCCACTCCCCTCGTCAGCTCCTGTTCAACGACTCTTCAGTCTTGCCGGTCACATTCACGCTTCTAAGAGAAATAGGCTGTCAGACCAAATGTTGTCAACTCGTTTTTTTGAAGAGCAATTCCAATTACACCTTGAGAATTCTTGAAGCGTTCATATGCTAAGTGATTCAAATGGAAATGTTTCATGCAGTACATGGTTCAATTCTTTTAAATGTTTTCATTCCCAATATAAAATTTAATGGTAATGTACCGCGATACATGTATCGGTATCGCCTTGAGAATTCTTGAAGTATCGGTATCGCCTCATTTGATTTTGATGTATCGCAGTAACTGTATCGCCTTGGCTAATCTTTTGTACCGATGCCCAACACTGGGTGTGTGACCATTTTCATTGTGCAATCTGTATTTTATCAACACTTATGTCGATCATCCACTACTCTTGCTCCGACCGCCATTTGCGATGCTGCGATTAAGATTCATAAACTGAACAGGTTGCCCCGCCACTTGACCAATTTAAGATGTTTCTGCGCATCTCTATGAAATAAGCCAGTTGGGACCTTCGTTATTCGTCGTAGTAGTGGTCGCAATAGTGTACTACTTGTTGGAGCACAATATCTTGTATACCATAAACTATTCCATTGAAATAATTTATTTGGAACAATTTGTTATATTGCTGAGCTGTTTGTTTTACGTCCGTATGCTTTGAATGATCACTGGACGGCATGATAAAGACCGTTGGATTCCAGAGGAAGTGACGGTGGAGTCAGAATGTCGTTTACTGCAAGAGAAACAATACAATTGATGTCCAACAAGCACTATTAATACATTTAGATTGCAGTCTGTATCCCGTAACAATCCAACATATTTCAACTGGATGAAGTACCAGACCTTGATCACCTGCTTCAAGTACAAGTCAGCTCACCTCTGCCTGATGATAAAACTGGTAAGATTACTAATATATTATTTAGGCTTCATTTAAAGCTTGTTTCTTCATAAATGTGATTGTATAACACTTTTTTTATTGTACATTGTAAACATAATACTTAATGCAGTCTGTAGACTCAAGATAGGCCAGGTCTGTTGGTTTAGTTACCCTATGTTGATGTGATTGTTCAATAACAATTCTCAAAGTAGCTTCCTTAGACTAACTTGCAAGTTCTATTTGACTAATAATGTGACACCCTAAAAAAGTTTGATTATCTTTGGCCAAAACTAGCCCTGGTCTCTCGTTATTTACTAAACGGCAGGATTTTTTTTAGTAAAGCAAACTTGACCATGGAAAATACTTGCCTCAATTTTGTAATCCCTAAAGAAACAATATGGAAAGGTCAGACTTCAAAGGGTGCATCTTGCTCTGTCAAGGTTACTGGGCCCTGGTACTAGAGTTATTTTACATCTGAAAAAATAGCTTGGGTGCTGTGGATGTTTGTAAACTAGAAGTGAAGAAAATATAATTTTCCACCAACAATATACATACAACATTCATTCTTATTTGAAACTGTAAAAATTATATTGGATCTGGGTTGATGTCCCAGACTTGGAAAGTGTGAGGAAGAAGGAGAATGTCACGGACTTGACATTTATGCATTTTCTTCAATAAATGTAGCATCTTCTCAGTGCCTCATGCATATTTGGCAGCAATTGGTGGCAAGAGACTGAGAGGTGATGTTCCAGTTGTGCTCTCTAATATGGTCCTGGAGTAAAGATGGGAGAACATTTTGATGGAAAGTATTCATCAAAATGCTCCTCAATGAAGTAACATTTTGTGATCTAAATTTTTCTGCCGCTCCACAACTGATCTAATGCTGTCATAAACGGATTAGCTTATTACAAAATATAACAAAAAAGATTAGTTTATGATTGAAAATGTTTGAGTGCAAAACTTCATACAAGAACCATTTATGATTCCTGCAAAGGCTCCTGTCGAGTTGAATGATGAGTATAGTCATTGTGATGCCACTTTGTAATAACTGGTAAATTTTTGTTAGCTATCAGTTTTCAGTGTGACCAAAACCAATAGCATGTTCAGTCTTCCTTGCAATTTTATTATCCAAGAGCAATTTTGAAAGTGAAGCTCAAGTTCTCCATCAGCAGAGATTTTTTTTTCACCTATATGAAGACCATATTACATGATTTTATTCATGTGACAGTGTGCATGAACAATATTGCTGAAGTTTCTCCTATTTAATGTAGTTTCATGTGTTCCTTTTTTTTCATTTGAAACCCACATACCTACTGTTTGCATCTTACTGTCTTGTGTGAGCATATAGAGTAGTGAGAATGATGATAAATGGTGGACCTTCATATCTAGCCCATCAATTACTTATCCTAATTTTCACTAACTGCCCATAGTTCAATTTCCATGTAGCTACACTAAATAAACATATGAAACTGAAAAGAATCTAACTACAGCTAAAATTACTGGGATAGTGGTCAGTAAAAGTAATATACTGTTGAGTAACTAATGGTATCTGAAAAATGATCAAAAATTGGCAGCTCCTGGTGAAATGATCTGTATCTGCATGGCACGCTGACATTTTCCCTATGTATCAAACCATATCAACCAGAGAAAAATAAAATACCAAGTGGCCAAAATCTTTCATGAGTACAAACCTGCAAACCTAAGGGTGTGCAATTCAGCACACTGAGTTGTGCCTTAACACCTTTTTACTTTTTTAGCTAGTTCACCTCAGATTACACTCCTCTATGCCTAGCTATAATCAAACATGTGTTGCTACTTGACACTGCATTTCTGATTAAGGTAGCTATGAATAGTTATTCCATTGCTACAATGAATGGAAAGAAACTGATGACCTAATGTAGCTAATGAATGACTGGTATTGGTGTGTTAAATGTTTGGGCCACAACAGGGTGTGTGTGTTGAAGTGCAAATTGATTTAAGCTAATATTTTTTTATTCCTATTCTACTAAATTAACAGCTAGATTGAACTGTATATTGTCAATTAATTGAATAACACAAGGACTTTAGCAACTAAACTAATTGAGAAGCGTATTGATTGACTACATTAAATTCTGTGAAAAAAAATCATGTTGATTAAATTTTTGGTACATAATTAACATGATAGAACTTTTATTTCCAAGTAGCTAAATATTGGATATTAACTGGTAAATTGTAGTTATAAATCTATCTAATTGTAATCTTACTCTAGCTTCCTACTTGGTCTGTAAATTGTTGTAGGTATGAAAATTCTCTAATAGTACTGTAACTGTAGCTTCCTATATCAGCAAAACTCGTAAGTTATGTTTCATTTTTTCAGGTGATGGTAACACTCAGGAGAATGTTTGGAGCCCAATCTAAAGAAATCTGTTTAAACTCTACTTCATGTAACTACCAGGTAAGATTATCTTTGTATTAATTATCATTTACACTTCCATGGAGTCCTTAATTTATTCTTCTCTTTAAAAGCCTTCAAACATAGGCCAGGCAAAATCTTCTTAATCCTTTAGGCTACAACAATTTTTTCAAATGCTCCTGAAACTTTTCAAATAAAACCACTCATTCGGCCTGCCAGTCTTGTTTGATTTCGATAGATGAAGTGTGGACCTTATTCCAAAGCTTGAACCGTGTGACATGACACGTAACAATTTAATTGATATGTTATTATATTAAGCTAAGCAACTAATAGATAGTTACACCTTCTGCTCATCATCAATGTTGGTATACTTTATAGAACAGGTTTCTTGATGATAGTTGAACCTAAGTCTCTTTTATCTTTTTGATTTAGGAAATAATCATGCCTAGGAAGCCAAATCTAAGAAGAAGCCACAGTCTGCTGCAAACAAGAGCAAACTGTCTTCACATTGGGATGCGGTACTGATGCACATGGAACCATGCTCTGGTTAGTTGATAGCTAATAACTGGTTACATGAATGTGCACTTTCCTTCTTGGCTCTGAGCGATTAGGTACTCGCAGAGCGGCTATTTTTATTAGCGAATAGTATCAGTTCAATACTGCCACTACAATTTTTTCAAAGTAGTTTGCTGTTATTTAAAGCAATTTTGAGAATTTGGTAGATACCTTTGTCTGCATGACATGCTAAGTCGTTGAGAAAGTTTTTGATCAATGATAAACTAATGTTCATGGTCGTGAAATTCAAAACATCACTGTCAGAGTTAATGGCTAAATTATGAACATGCTTTCCATCAGTCTATTGCGTGATTTGGAAAACTAGATATAGCTATACCCAGTTTTGAAACAGTTATATTAGTGTTCCATTGACGCGGTTTCCAATAGCGAAAATACCTGAACGATATGGATTTTCCTGTAAGTTAAAATATCATGTTATGTATACATAGTAATGATCGAATTATTCAAGTTGAAATTTGTATTGTTTTCGGAATTTCGATCAGATATCTCATACAGTGTTAAACATTTTAGGGTATTTTTAGGTTTGCATCTTCCACACTATTTCAGGCATAATTGGTAGGTTGTTGCATCATTTTGGTATTTTTTATATGTATATATGACATTCTGTTACGATTAAGCCAGGGTTACTTTAACCCTTAGCGCTCCGTTGTACTTACCCCAGCAGTATCCCCTTCTATCGTTTTTTTTTTGTTATCAGACATAGAGAAATCTGTATAATAAATAGCTGACTGTTTTAATCCTTCTATAATAGTTTCAAGATGTAAATTTCTGCACGATAATCATAGGAATGTATGTTCAAGAGGTGGAAGTCCATGCTGCATCTCAATGGAATTTTTGTTATTGATCCCTAGCAACTGTCTACTTTAAAGTTTAGAAGACGATTTACTGGATGGAGGGGTCCTAGAGCATTTACAATTTGTCTACCCTTCACCTGATGAGACATATATCTACGATAGCTTAGGTAGCTGTGTATAACTTCAAATAGCTTAATAGCTATCACATTTTCAACGTAAGGCAAGAGGCGTTTTAGTGCATTTTCAAATGCTAATCATTCATTCGAGTTGTATTTAGGATATTGCAAACAAAGATTTATTAGTTATATTATTTTATTGATAATAGATTTTGACACATTTATAAAATACTGTAACACGTTGGTTGCAAGCAAATGATCTCACTCGGGTAATTGTTGGCCGTTTCGCTTTCCAGTAGTCATTTATTTGATTCATCGGACAGAGGATGTTTTTTAGGGTACTTTGAGAAGTCCATGTTTCCAGACAGAGACGATTATCGCATATTTTCTGACTCAATATCGGGGTATACCTTTAAACTCAGCTGGGATGTGACTTTGCTCGATGTTGTAGAGATGATGGACTAAACAGATGCTTGGTATGTATGTCTGAAGTATTCTACGTGACTGGATGTTTCCTTTGAAATTTGTTATATATCAGTGATAGATTGCTGAGAAGTGACCTAGTAAAGCATTGTAGAGTTCGTTGTTATGACACAGTGGGCTTGGATTTGTACTCCCAGAAGCATAGCATCAGTTAGGTCTACGTATTTTGTTATAGATTTGAACAGATATCGTAGTAAAAATAAAAAAATCACATTAACTCAGCGTTAAATGTCAGTTATTTTTCGGTATGGCTGTTATGTTAGTATACGATCTTCGTCATGAATCAGATCACGTGGGATACTGGGTTAGGTTTTGTCATCTTGGTGCGGTAGGATACACCGTATATAATAGTTGATCGTTGTTGCTTAGGGTAGAGTAGAGAATCTTATTTTGCTATTTTTATAAATGTTGGTGTACATTTTGATTTGATTTGATTTGATTCGATATAAATTTGCCTAATTTCATGGAATGTCAGGTATAAAATACGCTTAATTGGATGTAATGCTTCAAAATTTTGGTGTGTTCCCCCTCTCGACATTTGATTTGGGTCCAGTTCCATATTGTCTTAGAGAACTAATCTATCGGATTTGTGTTGAGTGTTAGTGTTTAAATTATTCAATAATTTAATGAAGGCAGTCTCATAAAATGTCAAAAAAAAAATCGACGACATAAGCCAAATCAATAAATCGATGTGATAATTTGGCTACTAAAGAAAGGTCCGGACGTCGATTTTTTGTTTTACATTTTGTTGAAATTTTTTGATTTCAAAATTATATTGAAATTGAAATTTTCTTGAATATATATATTTTTTCAACTCATGTACACGTACATACGCTCGACTATACACATGCACGTACGTATACAGCTCTATACACGTCCATACATACATATATGTTGACCGCGGCGTGCGATGATAGACCAAATGTTTTGCAAGATGAAACATGTATTCAAGTTATAATAGGTATCTGCACGCTGCGAATGGAGTCAGGGACACGTTGAGTCTAACTGATGCAGGACAGTTCATCCTCAAGTAGAGAACAATGAATGATCACGTGGCAAAAATTAAAATACATATTTTAGAAGAAGAAATCTCCGAAGATGATTTGAGTTGGATCGAACAAATATTGAGTAGTGTTGAAAATACCAGTTATCTCAGAATGGGTAAAATAAGAATCAAAAGAGTGGGAGCTAACATCCATATATGGATGAAGGAAATAGGAGGAAGGCAAGGAAGTCGGCTTTGGGTAACTAATGTCAACGGGTTACAGACGTATGTAACAAAGTTCAAAGGGAATAAGAAAGCAAAACTCGAAATTGCTATGATCCAAGTGGAAAATCACCGTCTTGACTGTTATAATGATGAGATACTGGAATACGAATTTTACCTACGAAAAAAAAAATCTGGAACGTATGCAAAAATTCCTCTAAGATGAATATCAGAATGACTTTGAATTGGAGAAGTTTCGAATAATTGAAGTTCAAGAAGAAAAAGCGTTACATTTGTGGACTCACGGAAACGAAACAGCCTTCGGTATTCGCATCAAAGATATGCTGGAGTAAATGAAGGAATTTGAGAATGATCTGAAACGTTATGATGATGGGAATGGATGGATGTAGGAACCATGTTGTTACAAATCAAAAGAACGAGTTAGAAAGTAATGATGAAATCAGCAAGATCTGTAATTAATTCTAATAATGCAGTAATAAACCATATCAATCCCTAATCAAATGTTTATAATGTCCTAAAACTCAAAGGTTAAGCAATGAATTGTATATATCGTGTAAGTAGGAGGCAACATCGAATTGTCGTGAAAAATTTGCTAGATCAAAAATTGGAAGTGCTTATCGAAACTGCTAAGGTTAGATCAAAATGTAGAGTCAAGTGGAGCTATTTGTTATGCATTGCATATATCAATGACTGAATACCATACATTAGTTCGGTTAGGTTAGGTTTTTGATGATTTACTAAATCAGGATCGGCTTTGTCTTTCACACTGCATAGGATTGATCAAAATGTAGAGATATTTGTTATGTATTAATCCTGAAACACTGAAAAATCATATGCACGCATGAAAAATCGATTGAAAAATATGGTAGGTTGGGAAGATATTAATGCGTCCGGCAGTGTATGGTAACCCTTTTGCAAAAATGTGTGTAAACTCCTACATGGGGCCGACACATGTGTCGATATAGTGACGCTAACGACGCTGAATATATGCGTTGTATCGACACATGTGCCGACACAGTGACGGTAACGACCCTGTAAATGCATTCAAAAGTATTCATGTGTGTCCATGGTGTTTGATATTGAAAAAAACTACGCAAAATATATCCATGTGGAGTGTTCATATGTACATATCAATAACTGCATACCATACATAACTATCGAAGTTGAATGAAAAAATATATAATTATTGGATAGGATGACTAGATGTTTGAACCTATTATCGCGTATAACTGATCCACATTAAAAAACTTTGCAACAGATGAAGTGAATATGTTCGTGTGGAACCTACCTGTCGAGTCTCATCCAAACATATAACAGAGATATCGATAAAAATTCTGGACTCTGAACATCTGCAAGAGGATATTTGCTGGATTAAATTGTAGAAATGTATCCAGACTGGTTTTGATATGGTAAATATACAGCCCAATGGAGAGATTCATACATATCCATATCATACATAAGCATCAAACTTGAATGAAACTACATAACTATCGGTTAGGATGACTGTTAGGTTAGGTTGCCTAAGTATTAATGTATTTGGCAGTGTATGATAACTCTTTTTGCATTCATTGATATTGGATCTATGATGTCGTACATTGATATATATTTCGTTAATTATGTACCTTAGGCATAGATTATATCCTAGATCTTGTTGACTGCGGACCTTACATCACAGATCTGTAGAAAAAAGTTAGAGTTGATTTATTCAGTATTTGTTATAATAGACGAAAATGGTAGAAGCAGCGCATCCATCATTACAAAAAAATCATATTCCAACAGTGAAACCATGCGATAAACATGCTAACGCTTTAACAGCCTTAACAAACATTGACTTACGCGGAAAGCTTACATGACCGTTTTGAACTCGAAAGTGGACAAACAAACGAACATCTAACATTACTCAAAACTAGTCGAGATTACTGGAGTTGTAACAGGCAAAGTGAA
>SDVV010028060.1:0-12013 GCA_016164225.1 Gammarus roeselii | reverse complement strand
AGTACTTCGGAATTACGGCTTTCGAAGAAAAGCTTTTATTAATTCGTCGTTATTTAGACTGAAAGTTTGCATGAAAAGATGCCACGATTCAGTTACGTTCATGATAGATAGATGAACTAGACTAATTTGATAATAACCATCGGCATAATTCATGAGTATTATCCGACTCCGTAACATCGATATCACCTGTTGCAAGATCAACTGCCACGACTGCCTCAGAGGCAACAACATCAGCTGGCACAGAAGAAGCAGAAGCAGCGCAGGGCTCAAAGCGGTAGCAAAAGCATGCTAAGGAAAAATTGGAGTAGTTTCTCCTCAAGGAGCGAGCAAATGGCCGTGTTCAGAGCGGAGTGTATTATCTTTACGTGCTCCCTGGGGCAGATTACCAGGACCTGGTCAGAGAGTCTTAGCTCTCTCAGTGCCGGGGCTGAACAAGAAACAATTCAAATTCAAAATGCGAATATAAACAAAATGCGAGCCAGGAACGATTCAATGAAATAATGTTAAATAAAACCAAAATATATATTTGTTGTTCCTTTGCTGTAGTTGAGAACGGACCTGCGATGCTCGATGTGTGCCTTGCACCGTACTCCTAAATTGCCCCATCCAGAACATTAACATGGAAGTAGCATGGGCGAATGATAAATATTCTAGTAATAGGCTTAGGGTTTCTTAGCACTTGATACGATTTGAAAAATATACAAGATTTAGGATTTAAGAGCATAGGTAATGTGACAAGCATGGGTAATGGGATGAGTATATGAAGTGGGATGAGAATATTTAATGGGGGAAGATATCTGATGGGATACGTAATGGTAATTGGATAGGTGTAGGTTATTCCATGTGTATAGGTCGTCGGATATGTATAAGTAATACGATACGTATTGATATCTTAATAAGTATATTTATTGGGAAAATTGTATGGCAATAGTATACGTACTGGTATTTAGATAATTAGGTCATATAACAGTGTAATATCGTTAACACGAAGCTAATTTGAGGGTGCCGAAGATCTCATAAGCTCTGATAAACTCGGAGAAATTTCGATACTAAATCAACATGAGTGTTTCTCTGTAAGCCCCAAAGTAACTATAACCCGAGGTAACTATAACCCATGGTACCAATAATCCAAGGTAGCTATAACCCATGGTAACTATGACCCAAGGTGACTACAACCAAAGGTACCTATAATCCAAGGTAACTATAACCCGAAGTAACTATAACCCAAGGTAACTGTAACCCAAGGTAACTATAACCCAAGGTACCTATAATCCAAGGTAGCTATAACCCAAGGTACCTATAATCCAAGGTAACTATAACCTAAGGTAACTAAAACCCAAAGTAACTATAACATAAAGTAACTACAACCCAAGGTAACTATAACCCAAGGTACCTATAATCCAAGGTAGCTATAACCCAAGATAACTATAACCCAAGGTAACTATAACCCAAGGTAACTATATTCCAATTAGACCTATAATCCAAGGTAACTATAACCCAAGGTAAGTACAACCCAAGGTAGATCTACCCCAAGGTAACTATAATCCAAGGTAACTATAACCCAAGGCACCTATAATCCAAGGTAGCTATAACCCAATGAAACTATAACCCAAGGTAACTATAACCCAAGGTACCTATCACCCAAGGTAACTATAACCCAAGGTAACTATAATCCAACGTAACTATAACCCAAGGTACCTATAATCCAAGGTTACTATAACCCAAGGAAACTATAACCCAAGGTAGCTATAACCCAAGGTAACTATAACCCAAGGTAACTATAACCCAAGGTAACTATAATCCAAGGTAACTATAACCCAAGGTAACTATAACCCAAGGTAGCTATAACCAAAGGTAACTATAACCCAAGGTAACTATTATCCAAGGTAACTATAACCCAAAGTAACTATAACCCAAGGTAACTATAACCCAAGATAACTGTAACCCAATGTACCTATAATCCAAGGTAACTATAATCCAATGTACCTATAATCCCAGGTGACTATAACCCAAGGTAACTATAATCCAAGGTAACTATAACCCAAGGTTCCTATAATCCAAGTTAGCTATAGCCCAAGATAACTATAACCCAAGGTAACTATAACCCAAGGTAATTATATTCCAATTAGACCTATAATCCAAGGTAACTATAACCCAAGGTAAGTACAACCCAAGGTAGTTATACCCCAAGGTAACTATAATCCAAGGTAACTATATCCCAAGGTACCTATAATCTAAGGTAGCTATAACCCAAGGTAACTATAACCCAAGGTAACTATAACCCAAGGTACCTATAACCCAAGGTAACTATAACCCAAGGTAACTATAATATAAGGTAACTATAACCCAAGGTACCTATAATCCAAGGTTTCTATAACCCAAGGAAACTATAACCCAAGGTAGCTATAACCCAAGGTAACTATAACCCAAGGAAACTATAACCCAAGGTACCTATAATCCAAGGTGACTATAACCCAAGGTAACTATAACCCAAGGTAGCTATAACCAAAGGTAACTATAACCCAAGGTAACTATAATCAAAGGTAACTATAACCCAAAGTAGCTATAACCCAAGGTAACTATAACCCAAAGTAACTGTAACCCAATGTACCTATAATCCAAGGTAACTATAACCCGAGGTAACTATAATCCAAGGTAACTGTAACCCAAAGTAACTATAACCCAAGGTAACTATAATTCAAGCTAACTATAACCCAAGGTCACTGTAATTCAATCGTAAATTTAATTACTTCTATTCACTTTTATTGTAATAAGGTTCAAAAACAATTGTATTAGAAATAACTAAAATGGATAATTGAACATGAATGAATTGTTTCCTGTTGACCGGGAACTTATCAACTCCCCAAACGGTGTCTACTCGTGGAGCAACATACCCGGAGTTCTTTGTATTTGTTTGTTAATCATTGCAGGTTAGAGAGGCCATAAGGTCTCAACGACTTGCTTTATCAGTCGTAATTTCCTTCAATGTCTTCTTAGGTGCCATCAATGTCATCTTAGGCGCTTTCAATGTCATCTTAGGCGCTTTCAATGTCATATCCCTGACATTGCTTTATTGGTAGAAATAATCATTTTAGAGTCTTCAGCCAAGAAGGTAGAAGACAGCACTGATAGAAGCCACATTGGTATAGAAAGCTACACTGGTATAGAAGCGCACACTGGTATAGAAGCACACACTGGTAAGAGGTCACACTGGTAGAGGCTTGCGTTTGGTAGAAGGCCGCACTGGTGGATGGCTACACCGGTGTACAGCTGCACTGGTTGAAGGCCACAGTGGTAGAAGGTCACACTGGTAGAAAGTCACCCTGTAAGAAGGTCACACTGGAAAAATGCCAGACTGTTAAAAGGCCACACCGGTAGATGGCCACACTGTCAGGAGACCACGCCGATAGTAAGCCGTATTGTAAGCAGGTCACACTGATGAAGGTCATGCTAGTAGAAGGACACACTGGTTGCAGGCTACACTGGTTGAAAGGCACATTGAATGAAGACACATTGATAAAAGATCAAACTGGAGGAAGACCAAACGGGTAGAAGGCCAAGTAGATATGATACCCCACAGACATTCAGCAGGTATGAGGCCACACAGGTGTCATACAACGCCGGTGTATGGCCACGAAGGTGTCATACCACGCATGTGTGAGGCCGCGCAGATGTGTGGTCACTCAAGTATGAGAGCACGGAAAAGCCAGACGAGAAGTCCACTCCGATAATAACCGACTGCCGTGTTCTCTGTTGCGCGAGACGAGGTTGGTAGCGTCCCCTGCGCACCTCTGGGAATAATTTTGATTTGTGCATTCTTATATTCATGATGGGGGTTAAGATTTCTTCGCAGTTACTCGGATACATTTGGTCTTGGGGAGATAAAAATATAAAAATTACCGTGCCAGGAAAATGTATTTGAATATAAAAGGGATTTAAACATCTAACTAATCAACATATTAACATGTAAACAGCATTTTCTATTGGCTGCATTTCTAGAACTACTTAGGGGTATACTCGTAGCCAAGCAGTTTATATATTATGCATGAGCTTAGGGACCGCGCCTTTGGAAATTCTTGAAACTTTACACGGATATCATCGTATTCTTTGGAATTTGGTGGGGAAAAATTTAAGACCAACAGACTTTGAGAGGGCAGGAGATGAAAAGTGCTGACACAGCCCTTAATATGTTGTTGTGGTTTGAGAAAATATTTTTTACCGTTTTCCTCATGATTAATTGCTAGGTATATTTTTTTCTCATATATTCGCTTCACATCTTTACTGTTCGCAAGTCTTCTCCATCATGAAAATGTTCATGATAGTATTTCTACCTGGATCAACTACGATGACACATCCTCAACACCAGCTTCTTAGATTACAACAACGATGTATTTGTAGTTTTTGAATGTGAATTTATCAAATTAATTTGCGTTCAGGAAGCTAACTTGCTCAGACATGCTCGCACGGTCGACTAAAGGAAAAATTGAACGCAAGTTCCAATAATGAATATACTTCTTCCTTCCTCCTGTTATTCCAAACATCAGGCTGTATCTATTGCAACTTTAATCCAACACCGGAACCCAATGGAAGTTCATATCAGTTAGAGTTAAACATTATTACTAACAAAACAGTCTTTCCCAACTTACGCCATATGCGACGAACAAATAACATCACCTGTTACTGGATACAGTTGTTATATGGTAAAGGTGCTGAGCTTCAACACCTGTTACTGATTGCAGGTGTTACATGGAAATGGTGATCAGCATCAACACCTGTTACTGGTTGCACATGTTACATGTTAATTGTGATGAGCATCAATACCTGTTACTGGTTGCAGGTGTTACATGTTAATGGTGATGAGCATCAACACCTGTTACTGGTTGCAGGTGTTACATGGTAATGATCAACGCCTGTTACTGGTTGCAGATGTCACTGTCACATGTTAATGGTGTTGGGCATCAATACCTGTTACTGGTTGCAGGTGTTACATGTTAATGGTGTTGAGCATCAATACCTGTTACTGATTGCAGGTGTTACATGTTAATGGTGTTGAGCATCAACACCTGTTACTGGTTGCAGGTGTTATATGTTAATGGTGTTCAGCATCAACACCTGTTACTGATTGCAGGCATTACATGTTAATGGTGTTGAACATCAATACCTGTTACTGGTTGCAGGTGTTACATGTACATGCTGTTGAACATTAACACCTGTTACTGGTTGCAGGTGTTACATGTTAATGCTGTTGAGCATCAACACCTGTTACTGGTTGCAGGTGTTACATGGTGATGGTGTTGAGCAACAATACCTGTTACTGGTTGCAGGTGTTACACGGTGATGGTGTTGAGCATCAATACCTGTTACTGGTTGCAGGTGTTACATGGTGATGGTGTTGAGCATCATTACCTGTTACTGGTGGCAGGTGTTACATGGCAATGGTGATGAGCATCAATACCTGTTACTGGTGGCAGGTGTTACACGGTGACGGTTTTGATCATCAACACCTGTTACTGGTTGCAGGTGTTACACGGTGATGGTTTTGAGCATCAATACCTGTTACTGGTTGCAGGTGTTACATATTAATGCTGTTGAGCATCAATACCTGTTACTGGTTGCAAGTGTTACATGGTGATGGTGTTGAGCATCAATACCTGTTACTGGTTGCAGGTGTTACATGATAATGCTGTTGAGCATCAATACCTGTTACTGGTTGCAGGTGTTACACGGTGATGGTGTTGAGCATCAATACCTGTTACTGGTTGCAGGTGTTACATGTTAATGGGTTTGAGCATCAATACCTGTTACAGATTGCAGGTGTTACACGGTGATGGTTTTGAGCATCAATACCTGTTACTGGTTGCAGGTGTTACATATTAATGCTGTTGAGCATCAATACCTGTTACTGGTTGCAGGTGTTACACGGTGATGGTGTTGAGCATCAATACCTGTTACTGGTTGCAGTTGTTACACGGTGATGGTGTTTAGCAGAAGCCTTTCAGCGGAACAATACATGTTTGAAGTATCAGTTAACGATCATCGGATCAGTGCATTGAAAGAAGTCTTCTCAGACGGGATATTCGTGGCATACTCTCAACCGGAGACTATTAATTGATAAGCGACTGTAGCTGCTCATAGTTCAACTATTTGCATTTAGCTTTAAATTTCTGGATATTGAATGTGTGATGAGTATTTGTATATTGAACATCAACCTGCGTATTGAGCAAAAAATTGTGCGTATTGAGAGTGAGATGAGTATTTATGAGTGATGATCTTCCCCTAGCCCCTACCAGTGTTTAGTCGCCGTTGTCATATTCCCCGTGTTTAGTCGCCGTTGACAAACAAACGTATACACGTTTGTTTGACCCCTAAAAAATACGTGGCGAGAGAGTAGGGTTTGATTTTATTCCGTTCCCTATACAATGATAATTAATTGAAAATATCAAGTATATATGAAGATGTGACGGCATCTGGTATTGATGAATGCGAATGCATCGTGGTGTAATTGCCAAGACTTGGAACAGTTAACAAACGAGCAAAGTTTATCAAGTTACGAGGCGATCGAAGCTCTTGTTTGTGTATAAAACAACAAAAATGATCGATGCGCGGATTGGAACTATCTATATTTCCTTAGGGAATATTCCCCAATGGCACCTGAAGCCCCGTATTTGCTTTGAGACGGGCACCTGAAGCCCCGTATTCGCTTTGAGACGGGCACCTGAAGACCCGTATTCGCTTTGAGACGGTTCAAACCAAATCCAAACTGTTGCTTGTGGTGGGACCTGACCAGTTTTGCAATCGTTTGGCTAAGCCGTTAACATATGCCAACATGATTCATATATTCTTTGAAAATAGGTATTATCCAAAACAAAAGTGACGGCTAACGTAGAAACTTCGTTCAATATTGTAAATAGAAAGAAGGACAATATTGTGTGTCTATGGAAGTTGCCATTTATATTCAAATAGGGTTTTCAATTATTACCCAGTGGCCACCTAATTCATCACTATAAAAAATCATGTATGTGTTCAGAGTAGAAATTGATTTAATTATATCCATTCTGCCGTGTACTCCTGCTTTTATTCGAGGCCTGGGCCTGCTAAGGTGGCCGAGCGGCTTCTCGACGTCAGTCAACGGCAGACAGTCATGTGCTGGTTTCAATGCGTAGTAGGCCGCGCTGTACGAGGCGCGCTGTACGGGCTGCGCTGTACGGGGCGTGCAGTACGGGGCGCGCTGTACAGGGCGCGCTGTAAGGGCCTCGCTCTACTACAATGCATACCTATCCGGTCTTAACTCGAATTAAAATTGGCACAAAATAGGAGAACGTGCCATGTAAAGGTTAATGAACATGGAGGTAGGCGGGCTCACGCAGAATAAGAGTCGAGTTTCGTCACTTCTATTATGCCCCGTATTTATTGACTCTTCTTGTAATATACCTATTCAATAATTCGCGCAGAAATTGGATGATAATACATTGTTTATTCCTTATAATCTCTTGATATATATTACCACAAATGCCCTTTGAGGCCCAATCACTCGTACTTGTATTTTGAAATGATTTTGCAATGTCATGCGAACGCTGGACATGACCTCAAGTTCGTTTCCAAATCGTTGCCAGTCGATCATCGAAACACTAAATAGCATCTCTCCACTTCTTCGCTAAAGTTTATTTACTAGACAAAATCGTGTATGATATTTTTATTTTTGAAATATTTTTTAGCCCAATGCCTTCTCCACGCATGAAACATTCAGAGTATCAAGCCATCTTCCAGCATCAACAGAGTATGTTGGGCAATAAATAATTCACCCTTCGTAACATTTGCTGATGAAATACAAGTGTCTATTTCTATCTTCGTGCACAGGGAGTACCCTCTCCCCCTATTAGTAAAGTAATGATACACAGGTCATGACGTTACCAGCCGTCATATTTGAAGGTGATGATAAACAGGTCATAGCGTTACCAGCCGTCATATTTGAAGGTGATGATAAGCAGGTCATGACGTTACCAGTCGTCATATTTGAAGGTGATGATAAGCAGGTCATGACGTTACCAGCCGTCATATTTGAAGGTAATGATAAACAGGTCACGAGGTTACCAGCTGTCATATTAGAAGGTTATGATAAGCAGGTCGTGACGTTACCAGCCGTCATATTTGAAGGTGATGATAAACAAGTCATGCTATCTTTGATTTTATCTATATGTTGTTTATATCAAAATTATATCAAAGTTTTGTTCTCCAGCATGGCACTCTCAGTTCAAGTCTTGTATGAGATTGTTAATTTCTTACTTTTCCCGCAGTGCTAGAGCATCCAAAACCATGATGATACGGCCCAAAATGAACAACTCGTGACCTGCGGTGATAAGGACGAGTAGGACACGCTTCTCACATCTGTGAGTTTTTCAGCTAGGAAGCAGATAAGCATAAACGCCTTGGGACCAGATCAACGAAAAACATGCAAGAGGCATCGGGCTTTGCACGAATAATGCGTTGTGACATAAATGTTCAGATTATCAAGCGCTTTAATTGTATAAGATACGTGGGATGTCACGCGACCAAATGATACAAAATAAACACATCTGGTCTGTTCAATAACCCTTATTCTCTCCATCACATAGCTAAAATATTAGCTAACTTATTATATTGTTTTATTCGAAGCTTGCAGAAATTATTCCCAAATTGCTAACTTAGAATATGAAGCTTTGTATAGTACTGTAGTCTCGACCAAAGACGGTATAGTACTGTGGTCTCGACCAATGATTGAGACGGTATAGTACTGTTGTCTCAACCAATGATTGAGACGGTATAGTACTGTTGTCTCGACCAATGATTGAGACGGTATAGTACTGTTGTCTCGACCAATGATTGAGACGGTATAGTACTGTTGTCCCGACCAATGATTGAGAAGGTATCGTACTGTTGTCTCGACCAATGATTGAGGCGGTATAGTACTGTTGTCTCGACCAATGATTGAGACGATATAGTACTGTAGTCTCAACCAATGATTGAGGCGGTATAGTACTGTTGTCTCGACAAATGATTGAGACGATATAGTACTGTTGTCTCGACCAATGATTGAGACGGTATAGTACTGTAGTCTCAACCAATGATTGAGACGGTATAGTACTGTTGTCTCAACCAATGATTGAGACGGTATATTACTGTTGTCTCGACCAATGATTGAGAAGGTATAGTACTGTTGTCTCAACCAATGATTGAGACGGTATAGTACTGTTGTCTCAACCAATGATTGAGACGGTGTAGTGCTATTGTCTCGACCAATGATTGAGACGGTATAGTACTGTTGTCTCAACCAATGATTGAGACGGTATCGTACTGTTGTATCGACCAATGATTGAGACGGTATCGAGCTGTTGTATCGACCAATGATTGAGACGGTATAGTACTGTTGTCTCGACCAATGATTGAGACGGTATAGTACTGTTGTCTCGACCAATGATTGAGACGGTATAGTACTGTTGTCTCGACCAATGATTGAGACGGTATAGTACTGTTGTCTCAACCAATGATTGAGACAATATAGTACTGTTGTCTCAACCAATGATTGAGACGGTATAGTACTGTAGTCTCGACCAAAGATTGAGACGGTATAGTACTGTTGTCTCAACCAATGATTGAGACGGTATTGTACTGATGTCTCGACCAATGATTGAGACGGTATAGTACTGTTGTCTCGATCAATGATTGAGACGGTATAGTACTGTAGTCTCGACCAAAGATTGAGACGGTATAGTACTGTTGTCTCGACCAATGATTGAGACGGTATAGTACTGTTGTCTCGACAAATGATTGAGACGGTATAGTACTGTTGTCTCAACCAATGATTGAGACGGTATAGTACTGTTGTCTCGACCAATGATTGAGACGGTATAGTACTGTTGTCTCGACCAATGATTGAGACGGTATAGTACTGTAGTCTCGACCAATGATTAAGACGGTGCATCAAGACGTTATTCAAAGAAACACTGCTAGCAAGATTTTCTAAAAATATATCACTTTATAGATAATTAAATTTGAAATTTAACTATATAACTGATTTGCAAGTTAATGCACACAGGGTGAAGGATATTCATTTTCTTAAGTAATGTAGCCAACAAACCCAGGATCTGCATGGATCTGAATTGCGTGGGGAGCAGTTTTCTAATAACAAATCCTTTGCTTATTCTAACAAGCTATATGGAAAGAAAATGAAAGATAGTGGGCTATACCTAGAATGTGATTCGAGATCGCCTAGAATGTGATACGAGATCTCGTATAATTCGATACGAGATCTCATAGAATGTGAAACGAGATCTCCTTGAATGTGATACGATATCTCCTAGAATGTGATACGAGATCTCCTAGAATGTGATACGAGATCTCCTAGAATGTGAAACGAGATCTCCTAGAGTGTGATACTAGATCTCCTAGAATGTGATACGAGATCTTCTGAGTAAATCACATGCAGATGTCAATCTTCAGAACTAGAATTTAAAATACTTAAAATATATTTGGTCTGTCAGATATCTGAAAAAATTATTAAGTCGAAGATTTCATTTTGACCAAAAAAATAGAATGTATAACGATGAATTATAATAGGAAAATATTGCTTGTCCCATCTCAAGTTGATTCCGTTCATTTGAATGCAGGCTTTACATAAACAGTCAAAAGTGCACAAGATTTGCGCCGTCGAATTTTTTTTCACAAATTAAATCAGTGGAATAGGGTCCATTTAATAACATGAGTCATTTCAAAGGTCAAAATAGTCACGTATATTTTTTGGAGCATATTAATAATTACCATTTGAAGAATTGCGCAGAAATGACTAACGTTCGGAAGATGAAAATAATTTGACCATTCTGCGTGTATGAACACGTTCTAGGATTAATACTACTCGGCGAAAACTCACCGATTCGGTCTATTTTCATAGAACAGGTGATAGTTGCTGTATGATAGTTTGGCTTCCTAACATTATATAAATTTGACTCATTCATGTGACGGTTAAATTACTTGGATCAGCGGTCGAATTCGCTGTTGACCTTGAACACGCCAGCGTGGCAAATTGATTAATTTCTTCTTGACCTGACTCAAGACATACGGGTCAAGAAACTGATGAGTTTTAAAATATTTTTCCAATCATTCTTTTGTACAGTGGGCTTTCTGAAACAGTACTAACAGATTGTTTAACACTATCACTAGCCCAGCAAAACGAAGTGGTGAAAGTTTCAAAGTCTAGTGCACCTTTAAGTGTATAGTCCCTCATCAACTTTTTTTTCGTAAAACACAGCATAGGACAGCGTAAAGTTGATTTATAAATTTTGAATAAATTATCTTTTTCTCAGAAAAATTATTTGTTTCTGAAATTGCTTTAGTGATTTTTGTGTGAAAAGCGAAAGCCCCAAAAAGTCGAAAAACTCACAACGCACACACCAAAAATTGTTCTGAAAGATGAATTGAGATAACGAGTCGAACAATGAAAGCTTACTGCATGAAATAAGAGATAAAGCAGCGAATCAACCAAACTGAAAAGAGCCAATACCATCATGCACCAGCCATTACGAAGTCATCAAAAGGAACTAATGAAATATATTAGATAGCGGACCGAGAGCTCAACATAACTTGGAAGTTTCAAATCGAACGTCATCAAGAGCTAACCTGAGTAATGAGAAGACAAGCCTTCAAGAGTCGGCCTTGCCTGGACACACCCCATCACAGCTGATTTGGATACTCGCGTCAATCCTGGACTTGACTCTGGACATCGTACAAAAAAAAGTCATCTTTGGAAGACTCTTTCAAGCTACAGGTTGTCTGGTTAACAAAGTAGTGTTTCAATTCATGTTTACTTAGTGTTTCAATGCGTGTACATTTAAATGTTCTCGATGGTGCGCACTCGAATAATTTTATCCTGCATTTAAATAGCACTTGTCACAATATTGCTTTATTGACGAAATATTTCTCAAAGTGACGATAAATAGTGTATTATGAGTGTTAGGCGCCAAGGGAAAATGATGTTCTCTTG